>JAPDSC010084947.1:0-52752 GCA_026290005.1 Latrodectus geometricus | reverse complement strand
ATGATGATAATTGTATGAATAAAGATTATATCAATAACTATATAAAACTTAACAAATGTAAATTCTAAAAGTAAAATTTTTAGAACTTGAATTTTGTATTTTATTAATATAATGCCTTTGTAGAATTTATTATAAAAATTATTTATTGAAAAAAGTACAGGGGGTACAAAAGGGGACATAATTTGTTGCAAAATATGAATAGAATACAAAATAAATGTAAAAAAAATCAATATGAAATATTAAAAGAAATGAGTTAAAATAATCATTAGGAATAATATAATGTAGAAGAATTCCCAGACAATTACAAGAGATTTTCATAAATAACTGATAAGAATTCAAATGAAAGTGTGCTAAATTAAGTGAAATGTGTTTTGAAATTACTCTGCGATTATACATGTTCCAGGATTGTCTACATAAAACACATAATTATAATCTTTAGGGTTCATACATTAGAAGTTTGAATTATCAACTGAAGAAAAAACCTACTAAAAATGAGATTATGCTTCATCAAATTAATGACTTCTATATTTTATCACATGCTAGTAAAGCACTACTGGCTGACATGAAAGTTTGAATTAATGGTTTGTTAATGATTGGAACCAAATGACTTTTATTATTGTAGAGTTTTGGTAATCTGGATTTGAGATTGAGATAACAAGCTTTTAACACATGATTTAAAAAAGTCTATTAAAATTACATTTAAGGGATAATGAAACAAAATTTAAATATATAAAATTATTAAAATGTTTTAAAAAATAATTTTCTTACTTTTGCTACACAAACCTACTTAATCAAGTATTTGATTTATAATATAAATAAAACTTCTTACTGGTTGAAGTTTAATAAGTTTACTAAATATATATATTTTTTGATTGTTATTCAAGTTTGCTCATTCGTACAAATTAAGTCTGGATTATAGTGAATCTACTGTTTGTTTATTCAGGGACATTCAGTTTCCCATACATATATATTGATGAAAAAAACTCATTCACTTACATAATGCAAAAATAGTAAAAATATTCATTTTGATGATGGCATGGAAGTATTTTCATTAATTTGTCATATAAATGAATGATTATAATTTTTCCACTAATTTATGGAATACTTCAGCTGACATTTTTGTATCACATGGTAAACATTCACTCTTTGGGTGGTATATGAGGAATAATATTTGTAATGTGCTTCCAATCAGAAAATACATTCTGAGTGATAAAACAACACAAAGCTTTTCTGTCTGTAGCATTGGGTAATATTACTGTTTCTGTATTTATTTTCATTAATATGATGTTTATAGGATTTAACAGATAGGCAACTTAAAGTAATTACAAATAGCTTTTATAATAAACTTCATTAAGTAATTTTAAGGAACTTTTAAACTAATTGAAAAATGAAATTAATTAAGCAATTACAAATTTTGATTTTCTGTCTAGTTGTAATTATAATGTATAGAAAATAAGGTTTTTTCTGGTATCTCCTTTATTTACTCTTCTTGCCTTTTATTCGAATCAAAGAAAACCAATTGGCTTTCTTTAAACATAACATCAGTCATATGTGGCAACATGATTTTGAAATTGTATCAAAAAGATGAGTCAAATTGTGATATGTTATCTTGTTATATGCTCTCAATTAAGTCATTTTTCTTACAAAGATTAAAATGTGAGATTTTTAAATTTACCTGTCTATATATTCTTATAATATTTTTGTGCTTATTTTTAGAAAAATAATTTTAAACATATATTTTTTTAAATCTAGAAATTCTTAAAGGTTATCAAAACAAACAAATTTGTAGAGATGAAAAATAGCTGAGTTTTTAAGCTTTAAATTCTTGTGGGTCTCAAATTAATACCTCTGGGGGTGTTAGCAGCCAGGCCGTGGGTCTTCTGTGACTTCCTATCTCTAAATTGGAAGACCCAGATAGAAAGAGAGTGTGCTACAATATACCAGCCAAAGTTGTACTTGCACTCTCATAGGTTGCTCTGTTCAATAACAAAAGATGCAAAAGATGAGGGAAGTCAGATATTCTGACTTCCCTTGCCCAGTCTCTAATAGGCGGGCTTGGCTTTGCCAAATATCATATGTAACAAATATTATTTTTTAGATTTTAATCAAGTTATTTGGGAAATGTTAGAAGTTTACCTACAAGCAATGATAGTTTTGTGTTAAAGTTTTTCAAAAATAGATGTATTTCATTATTTAGAAATTGTTTTTAATGCAGATATACAAAATTTAATGTGATTTTTTTCTGCATAAATTTATAATATTTGTTTTCTAATTTTTCAGGTTAATGCATCTAAACTTATAGATGTTGCCAAAAAACATGATGTTGAAAGTGTTCCTGCCTTCATTTTTATAACAGTAAATATTTTATTTATTTAATGATGTAATCTTTAATATTCCATTTCATATACATTTACTCTAGGTTCATACTTCACTTGCAAGCTTTTAAAACCATTTGCATGAGTGAATTTTTATTGAAGACTATTTTCATCTTATAAAAGTTAGAAGTGATTCTATTTGAAAGTTATTTAAAATAAAAATATATTCTTTTTGTAAATTTATGATTTTGAATCCTGTCTGTGGTTTGAATGTTTGTAATGGTTTAGAATTCACTTTTTTTATACTATAAGTACCTATCTAATTGTAACCCTTGTGTGCAAAACAAAATAAACAAATAAAATGAAATAAAAATTGAGCAACAAACAAATTAAATCTAATTTTTCAAATCTATAAATATATTAGGAAAATTATTCACCATATTTTCTTGTATATAATCAATGCATTATGTGTTGAAATAATTTTAAATTTCGTTGTGTGTATTATATTTAATTATAAATAACCTGATAGAAAACCATTTTCAATCAGAAAAGCTTGCAATTAAGTAGTGTAAGAAATGCTATTTATGTTTTATAAAATAAATAACAGATGGCGCCATGACTCAGCAACTTATTTTAGCTATTATCAATTTCATCCAATTAAGTTTCAGAATTATTTGGTTTCTCAGAGAAGTATTACTGTTGTCATTTCATATTCTGTCTCGATCTATCTGTTTTGTTCTGAAAATATTCAAGTTCACATATCATCATATGGAAAAAGTACATAAGAGATTTTAAATTGAGAGCTATAGAGAAGACAAAAAATAGTGACAAATGCGTTAATGTGAGATAGAATACAACATGCGCAGTACAAAAGAAAAATATATTCAATGTACAGCCTATATAATTTAAAAAGACCTGGTTAATTGAAGGAAGAGAAATTAATGTAAATTACTAAAAGCAGTAAAAAATAGAAAACCGAATAATTTATTTTGATTACTTTTTGTATTTTTAATAATTGTAAATTGTTTGTGTTTGCAATCATTGTTTTAATAACTTTTCAGTAGTTCAATTTATTAATAAATAATAAATATTTTTGTTTTCAGTTATAGTATTATTAATTACAATTTTATTATTTTTTAATTTGCCTTTTTTTATGAACATTTTGAGCTTTACTTAATTTTAAATTGATTTTCATTTACAATTTACTGCTCAGTTAGCTTGAAAATATTTTTACAACTTTGTTTTTAAGTAAAAAAAAAGTTATGAAGAGGGTAACAGTTTTTTTAATTCTTTTAACATTTGGAGAATACACATCTAATTTCTGTGTTTTATACATTTTAATAAGATTATATGTCACCCACAACAGATATTGATTGAGCTTGTCACACATTTTTTTAAACTTTTCATATTTGTTCATGTTGGCTTAATAAACTTTACTTTTTTTGTCTGTTTTTTTCCTGGTATATAAATATTAACTTCATGCCTTATAATTCTTTTATATTTGTCTTACATTTAATGTTACACTCAAATAATATAAAAAAAAAGTTAATTATTTTATCGAAAATATTTATTTGAATTAAATTTATGTTTTAAAGTCTTAATTTAGAATTGTTTGTCACTTTTAATCTGTAAAATGTTTTGAGCTGCATTTATCAATTAAATTGTTGGGTATTTACATAAGTACTTATTTAATGTCAGAGATAAATTGTTATATTAGATCAGTCGTAACTATTATGTAGGTTATTAGAAATAGATGTAGAATACAGATTATTTAACCAGTAGGTTTATTTATTGTATTAAAATTTTTTTACAGTACAGATTGTTTTATTAGAGAATTTAAATAAAATTTTAATAGTAAAATTTTTTATTGCAGTTATGTCTTTAAAAAAATTTTATGTATCCTAAAAAAGAAAGTTCTGCAGCTTAAACTATTAACTGTTGTTATCATGAAAAAAAAAGTTATCAATTTTTATAGACTTCAAATAAGTTTTTTTAAAATTTCATTCTTGAAAAGTTCTTAAATGCTTATTAAATTTTTTTTTTCAAGTCTTCATATGAATTGTGTACCTGAATCTCTTGAAATTTGTTTCTGTCTGATCAATATCAATCCTGTTTATGTAAACATATTTTAAATTATTTTTATTATGTTTTACTAATTGTTATATTTTCCATTTTGAATTTCTCATAGAAGAATGAAGTAATTGATAAATTAGTAGGAGCCAATGTTCCAGCTTTTTCTAAAAAGTTAAAGGAAAATTTTGATAAAGTAGAAGAAGAACGTGCTCGTGTAAGTATTATATTTTTTAAGAATATCTAATTCTTACATATTTTGCTTGTGTTAAAAATATACTAACAAATGTTAAAATCCTATACTTTAATATATAAAAAACTTATAAAAATTATGTATATACATATTCAACAATCATTCTATTAAATGTGAATAAAGATGCTCTTTATAAATATTACTTTGGTTTCATTGCATAAAAAATATTGAGTAGTTAAATAAAGTGATGAATAAAAAATATACTTTTTGTATAAAATACCGACTACATTGTAAACTCACTATTTAATACAACCAGCAAACAAATGTTTACTTCTTTTAAATATTGTTGGTTCTTTTCACTTTGTTTTAAGATCTGAATTTGTTTTGCAATTTTTCTCTTTATTGCAATTTTGTTTATTTGCGAAAAGATTTTTAACACTAAAATAATGAATAAAAAGGAAGCTTGGCATTTACTGTTTTTTACTTATGAAATATTAAATTTTTTAATCTGTTTTCATCCATTTTAGAAATTACAATTCAAATTATTGTTTTACAGGTTTCAAAGAAATATAAGAAATGATTGATTCTTTTCTAATATTATATTTTTAAGCCATGTTATTGAATTTCTTAAGTAAAAGCTCCAAGTTTTCTATCAGAGTTTACATTTTTCAAGGGTTTCAATTGGATTTATTACTATTATAAAGATTTTTAAAGTTGATTCCATTTTTTTAAGTATTTTATATTAGACTAGAAATTCCTAATTTCATATTATCATTGTTTTTAAGCTATTGGAGTTTTTTAATTATTTATTTCAAAAAAGGTTTGAAACTTTAAAATCTATTTTGTTGAATAAAATATTGTTTGATATTTTAGTTAAAACTTTTAAAACATTGAGATTTGCAATCGTTTTTGTAAATTTATTTTCAGGAGTAAATTTAATGGTTATATGGTATCAGTTATGAGAAATTTTTGTTTTTATTTGAGAAAGCATCCTTTTATGAATATAGTTTCATCCTAATTACAAAGTTTTACAAGATGTAATTTGGTTATATTTTTACTATCACATTGTGGGAATATTTGCTTTATAAATATTAAGTTGTGTATTACACAGAAGTTATAATTTCTATTTGTATTATAATTTTTTTTTTGTTACTAGCCATTTTTTACATTTATTTTTTTTGTTTTTATGAGGTCAAGTGTTGCTACATTTTAAATTGGTCAGTTTTATAGCATTACAGTATGGAAAATTCTTTACAAATAAATTTTTGTAAAATTATTAATGCAGACTATTGACTTACAAAATCTTGATTATACTTAATTAGCAACTAAAAATTGCTTATCAAAATTTTCCATAAGAGTAGAAAGAGGCATGTTTTTTGTCTGAGAGAACTATGCAGTTCTATAATTTAGTTTAAAAACGGATTTTAAAAATATAAATTAACATTCATTGTAATTTTGGAAATTGAATTCAACACTTTAAACGTATCTTGATTTCAAACCTGAAATTAAAAAATGAAAATTTTAAAATATATGGACATTGATATCAATTTAGCATTAGGTGCAGTAGAAAAAAATATTTTTAAAACTTCTAAAAGAAAATATCAAGAGAAATCATAAGCATAGACAGCATACTTGATTTATGATTCAGAGAAATGAAATGCTGTGAAAAAAATAAAAAAAGCTACAACTTACCTGATAAATTGTAAAATTGAAAAGTGATGATTTCAATAATTATACTAATTTTTTTTTTTTAAATACATCAAAAAGTACAACTGAGAAAATTTTTTTAAGACTAATATATAATTTGTTGTTGAAATTGAAGAAATTTTTTAAAATTAAAACAAAAAGCCTCACAAATTTTAGTAATCTTATGAATAACGTATAATTTATCTTATGAAATAAAAAATTCTAATTTAAGAAAAAGCAATGAATATGAATTTATAAATCGTTTTAATTTTTCTATAATTCAAAATACTTTCCAGTTTTTATTTTCTTAATTGGAAGATAAATTTTTTTCTAAATCTATTCTTAGGCTTTGAATGCACGACTTTCTGAATTAATTAACAAAGCTCCAGTTATGCTTTTTATGAAAGGAGATCCTTCTAATCCTCAATGTGGTAAGTTTCATATGTTTTAATTTTTACAAAAGCAGATTTATTGTTATCATCTTTTATTCACTAATCACCTATATTTTGTGAGAGCAAAATTCCGCTAAATTTTATATTCATAATTTAATCAGACAATTCAATAAAATTGTTCATGGCATCTCATTAATATTAAAACAGATATTGTAATTATATTTTAATCATTCAAAATTTATATTTAATTTTGATCTGTAATTAAATAACCATTTTATGGTTGACTTAACATAAAATAATTAAAATTAATAAAATAATTAAAAATTTTAAGCTTTAAGAAGCTGCTTAATTTTAATGCTTTCTCTTGCTTTTTGTTTCAAATCAGTTCCTTTTTCTTCAATCTACCTATTTTTTCTATCATTCAATAACAAGTCAGTTTCTATTAATGCCATTTAAAATTTTATCTGTACTTCACTTTAAGTATTTTTTTCCATTAAGTAATTTTCGGTAACATTTAAATACTTTATATCAAATAATCCTTACCATTAAGTGAATATCTTGCACTTTGAACAAGAATACCACAAAAATTCTTTTATAAATTGAGATAAAGACTAAAAAGTGTATCCTTTATCTCGATCTAAAGGAATCAAAAGGCATGAAAATTTTCTACAAGTCATTTCTTAATAAAAGTTCTGTTAAATAAATTGCAATATTGATCTATTTGAATAAATTAATTTACATTTCTTTGATTTCTGAGTTATAAGTAGCAAATAAATGTTTAGAAGTTTTGTATAGTTTAAAAATTATTTTTTTCTAGGAAGGTTATGTTTGTTAGCCATATTAAAAGAAAAATCTGTCCAAACTATCTGGATTATCATATCACATATGAAAGTTATTTGAGATTTTTATTTTAAATTGTGAATACCATATAAAGCTTATGATTAAAAGAGGTGAAGTAATTGTAATTCTGTCTATTATAGTACTTGTGAAATATAATTTAATAAAATAAAGTTATTTTTTTTTTATCCTTTAAACAGTTAAAATTTTTACTTTGGTTTCTTTTGAAGAGGTTGTGTTTCAGGTTTTTGTTTGCTGTTTAAAAAGATGTGAAAAGTACACATTTTCCTAATGCATTATAATTGAAGCCATTTATAGTGTCAATGTTTTTTTCTTTACTTATTTTTAATTTTTGTCCTAACATCAGTTACTCTGTATTTTTATTTGGGTATTTTTTTCTGCTTTTTCTTTTCATGAATACTTTCTGAAATCTATAAAAATCTAATTCTTAAAAAATTACAATTTGAGTGGTAAATTGCGATAAATCAAAACTGCATTAAAACCTTATTTTGAATACCATGGGAGAAATTAGAAACATTTATGTGACAAAAACATTGAAATTGTAGTGTTTGGTAAATTATTTGCCAATATATTCTTTGATGACATTTTAATCCTTTTTTTTAAAAAAAATTACTTACTTTTATCGGGTGTTATTGGTAAACCTTAAAGTAAAAATTTAATTTTGCTAGAGAAATTCTTTATTCAAATTAATGTCCAAGTAAAAATTGTAATATTATGATTTTTGTGTAATTGATTTTGATATTGTTGAATATCATGTAGGTTAAGCTATTTTTGAATAACAAGCTGACTTCCTTTTCTTTATTATTCAAGCAAAATTGGAAACTATAGAAAGAACTATAATACATGGATTGTCTTACAGTATTTTTTCCTAAAAAAATGATTAATAACTGTTAGTAGTTTTTAATAATTTAAAAAAAATTCCTCCTGTTTCTTAAGAAAATAAGTAATGAAATTGTAAAGCAGATTTATTAAGCTAAGAAAGAGTTTATTTAGAATATTGAAAAAATGAAATGTACTGAAACATTCTTAGTGTATGCAAATGAATGTAAATGAGGAAAAAAAGTGGACAATAATTGAATACTGAAGAGATTTAATATAGTGTAATATATGAAGATAAAAGAATTTATTTAAGCATAAGTAAGAAAAAGCAGTGAGTTGAAAGAATATAAATAAAGTTTTTATGTGTGTCATGAAAATTTTTATAAATTCTTAATTTTTATATTTTCAGGCTTCAGCAAACAAGTGATAATTCTTTTAAAAAACCATGATGCGAAATATGAAACATTTGATATATTAAAAGATTATGAAGTTAGAGAAGGTATGTAGATTATTCTTTACTGGTAGTTTGATTTAATCAAAAATGTAATTGTTTTCATTCATTTTTTGTAATTTCAGTTGTATTGTTGATTTTACTTGTAATTTCCAACTATGGATTAAATATAAATTGCCTATTTAAAATCCTACTAGTATTTATCCCAACTCACATATTTTGGAATAATTTAAATGTTTGTATAAGTGGTGAAAAAAAAATTTAGTGCTCTTTGGAACAAAAATTACACATGTAATCACTTTAGACAATAAAGATTGATATTACATTTCTTTTTCCTTTGTAAATGTTGGTTGAGTGCTCAGTAATTTTTTATTTTGTTTCATTGGGACTCAGTGTAACCAATTATTTATTTAAAAACTGCCCAGAAGGAAAATGCTGTAAACATTAAAAAAGCTAAACAATAACTTTAGCTGTGAAGCTATCCACAATGTAATGTCAAAATGGATAGTAATGAATGAATTTTACACACTATTTTACAAAATTATTTATTTATATTAATGTATTGTTAGCTTGGTGTTTAAATTTTCTGAAATTCAGTGTACTTTTTTTAAGATTCATATTTACTTGATTATAAAATATATTGCCTTATACAAACATTTCATGTATGCTAAGTAAAAGACAACATAATTATTATTCATTAATTCACACACACAGATTCTTTACTTACAGCATTTCTTACAATAACTTCCTTTTCAGAAAATGCATTTTGTTTTCGATCTATCAATGTGATAATTTTTAACTGTAAATGTATTAAACAGATATTTGGTTGATAGCTTACACATCTTGATTTTTCAATCATTAAATGTATTAGAAATTTTAATTAAATTAATCAAACAACATTTCACTTTGCAAGACCATGGAAGTATTTATTAACACATTGAAGTTGTAATAAATATTTCTAACATATAAATTAGTTCTGTGTATTTGACCCTGTAAAGCATATAGTAGCATATTCACATTGTTTTATCTTTAATATATATTTTTAACTCTTACAGTCCACTAACATTAAAGAAGTATTGGAATATTAGAAATAATTAAAAGTTATTTACCTTTTGTTAATTTTTTAAATAACTTCTTTTAACTTGCACAAAAATTTTTATTTTCTTCACTATTATATACTTGATTCTAAATTGTATATGATAATTCAAGAGAGATTATTTTCAGTTTATGCAGTCACTCTATAAATTTGGCTTATTGATGTATATAATAGAATTAAATTCTATCAAACGTTTTGGATCCTTATCACTTTTCTGGTTATTAAAATTTTTAATAAGTAAACATTGATTTATTTTAAATTTAAGCAGTTAAATTATATTTTGATAATAATGTTTTGCCTGTATAATAGTCAAAGGTAATGAAACATGTTGTCTTTGAATTTCTTTGCTTGTTATAAAGATTTATTTACTTGTTACTAATTTTTTTTTTTACAAGCATAATCATTTTATTTTCTTATTTTAGTGTCATACCTTCCTGTTGTATTCTTATATTCCTTTAAAGTTTTATGTGAATGATCATTAAAGTCAGTAACACATAACTTATACTGTGTTTAAGAAATTAATAATTATTCTTTGAGATTGTAAAGAGTATACAGTTCATATTACTAATCTGTAGTTACTATCTAATTAATCCATGTGTGCAAGAAAAATGATCGTTGTGTAAAATATATTTTGCCGCTCAATACAAAATATGTTAAGCATAACACAAAAGCATATCTGTGTATATACACACATGTTATCAAAAATTAATTTCTTAAAATGCAAGAATTTGCATATAATGCATAGAATTTGCTTAAATATGTACATACTCCTGTTTTAAAAAAGTGAAAAAATGTATAACTTAGATTTTACTGTGAATTCCTTTATTGAAAACTATACCACAAAAAATGAGTTCAAACTATTTGATTACACAATTTAAAAGAAATAACTAATGTTTATAACAATTTCTAAATATAAAAATAATGGATTATTGTTTTTAAAAATAAACTTCTCTACAAAGTTTAGCAGACATTTACTACAGATTATGATGTTAAATTAGTTTATAAAAAGATTAATCATATGAATCTTTGATATTGAATATATTTGACTCAGATAAATGATAATTATTTTATGTTTTAATTTGCAATATAAAGTTTTTTGCCAAAAATGCTTTATATTGATAGTTACATGCTATTAATAGTAATAAATTCTTTCTTTCAGGATTAAAGAAATTTTCAAATTGGCCTACTTATCCACAGTTGTATGTAAAAGGAGAACTTATTGGTGGATTGGATATTTTAAAAGAATTGTCTATATCTGGAGAATTAAATGATATTTTAGCTGTTTAGAAAAGCACAATATAAGGTAATTTTCTCCATTTAATTTTTAGGAGTTTATATATTTATTTTGTAGTTATTTTATATTTTCATTTAAATTGTTTCAATCTGTTATCTAAAACTACTTTTTCTTGGGAACCAAAAGTATTAAAATAATCAATGGCTGTTTTTATAACTAATTTTATTTTTACCGATATATTTAAGATAAGAAATTTAACTTAAATGCATCTTAAATTTATTACAGATTTGTCTGGTTATAACAAATCAGGAAAATTTAAAATCTCATGCAATTTAATATTGAAATCCATTTTTTTTAATATATATAAATTTTATGAGCAGTTCAAAGTTTGATTAAATTTTATTTTAACCCTTCTTTGCATGATTTTTTCTTTATTGGTGAAATAAATCAAGTTGATATAATTCATGTTCAAAATTAAAGGAAAAATGGTTAAAAAAATCTTAGTATATATTTATAGTATAAATTTAGCAAAAAACAATTTGCTAAAAATTTCCATCATCATCCAAAGTTAGATCATTAGCTTAGTACTAAATAGAAATAAAAGAGGAAAATAACAGAAACACGTGTTACAAACCTTTCTTCCACTCATTTTCAATTTTTTAGCAATAGAAACTCTAATATAATAAAACAAAATTATGAACGAAATCACACGTTTATTGCAACTACAACAAACAGCGGAATGAGACAACTTTAAGCTCGTTTCACTGATAATGACACTAGTTTATTTTTGACAGCTATGTTTCTTTTTATGCAATGGACATTAAAAAGGTATCCTAACACGATCAACTTAAAGTGAACTTGTTATATTATATAATTTTTGGGCATTATAGGTTATGATGGAAATTTCCACCATTATGCAAAGAAGGGTTAATCATTCCTGCATAGTTATTTTTCTTAAAAATTCACCATTATTAATATGTAATTCTTCATTAAACATTCATTCACTCTTGAAATTATTTTTATAAGATATATTTCATTGATATGTTATATTTTGTTCAGAAGGTTAAGAAAATAAATGTTTTTGTATATTTGTTTCTCTCTATTGTTGTAATAATTCTGATAATTTTGAGCAACTGTTTAACACTTTCATTTTTTTTATTTCGCAGTCTCATAATTTATGAAGATTTTTTTTATTGCAGAATTAAATTGGATGATGGTCATCAGTGATTTCCATGAAAACTTTTTCACTTGTAAAATTTCAGTTTCCATTAAATATACAAATTTCAAATCATATTTTCGTTCTCTTTTTTTCCATCTATATGGTATTCAAATAATAAATAAATTAAAATAATATTATTCATTCTAATGGAAAAATTAGTATTACACCTATAAAAATATGCTATTGTATATTTTTAATCCGAATTAAATGTTACAGGGTGTTCACTTTCTTTAGGATCAAAAAAGTTAAATTTCATTAAAATGTTTATAAAAAAAAAAAAAAAAAAAAAAAAAAAAAAATCATGAACGTTTATTTCACTGTGATGTTCCAGATTTTTCAACATACTCCTAGATGTTCTTTCTAGCTTTTGAAATGTGTATTAAAATACTGATGTTTCTACTGTATAATTTATTTGAATTTTTAAAATCTTTGTTGGTGACTTTTTCTTGACATAAACTACATTGATGCTATAGTAGAAATTGTGTATTTAAAACTTATTCTTCAAACTTTTTTTCTCAACCAAGCTAAAAGTATTTTTTTTATTGAGTATCTTTTCTCAGAACTCAAAAAATAAATTTATGAAAAATTAATTTTTATACAATACAAGGAGTATAAAAAAACTTTAAGACAATTCTGTTTTAAGAATATAAAAAAATAAATTAACTAAATCTAATCATTATTCAGAAATAATGTTTCGCTGGTTTGGTATAAATTTATCCAGTGTCATAAAAAAATTGTAAATTGATCATATCAGAAAATAGATTGATTTTAAACGTAAAGAAACATGTTTATTCTTTATTAATTATAAAGTATTTGTGTTTTACTCAATTCATATAAGAAAGGGGTTTCAGTATTAAGAACATGTTTTAAAATTGATTATCTATAATTTCAGTTAAATGCTTTTAACGTTTCAAACAAATACATGATAAAAATGGTGTTTATTTCCAGTTTATTAATCCAGTGTTCTGAATAAATACTAAATGCTCATTCATAAATCTTAATATTAAAAAATTTATTGCAAAAATATTTTCTCAGTGAAATGTTATTTAGAGTTCGTAGTATTTGAAATCAATGAATACCAGGAAAATAAATAATTTTCTAGGAAAATTAAATTGTTATAAGTTTGAGAATATTGAATTGATGTATTTACAATAAAGTTAAGAATATATCTATATGTAATCAATACTATATAAAATATTGAAGTAAATTTTATCTACATTCATAAATAATATTTACTAAATGTAAAGGTTGTAAAGAATAACTTAAATGATTTTTATTTTACTTTTAATTATGCTGGTTACACAAATGTCTCATTAAATTACTGTGTCCCTCAACACTTTTATTCTTTCTATTAAACAAGTAAAATTATTTTTTCATATGCATTATTGACATGGTTATAAATTTTTTTAATTTTCAATCAAATTTTAAACTTTCCTAATTTTTTGAACATTTAGAAAAATAAATCTTAAAAATCTAGAAATCATCCTTGACAAAAATTAAATTATTTTTTAATTATGGTTTGTAGAAACATAGGTACAAAATAAAATATATATTAAAATATTTCATAACAATGTTAAAGAAAATAAGGATATTACATTCGTCTTCTATATGAAAATCTCTAAATTTCAATGCTTGGAGTAAATTTCAACCCTTGTAATAAATGCTTTTTAGCCTCCACCTATGAAATGTGTTTTTGAGAGATAAATAATAAGTTATGTGAAAACAATTTTTGTTTTATTTATGCATTTATTTATAATATTACATTATTTGCTTGTGCTTAATCTAATGGGCATTAGCTTTTAACTATGTTAGCCTACATTAATAATGATTTTTTAAATCATAAATAATAAAAATAGATTTGCATATACAAATACCCCTGAACAAACTAATATTACAACATGTGATTATGTAATCTATAAATTCCATTATTAGTTCTTTGGAAAAGTATTTCAGATTATTGAAATCAAAAACAATTGTTAAAACATTTGGGAGTAGCAATTTATTTTAGTAAATCTTACATTTTAGTGAATTTTCTAACTAAATAGGATATGTTGAGAAAAATATTAGTTAAAGGAAAAAAAAAAAAAAAACATTTATAGCCAATCTAAAACACGTTGATATTCCTACTGGCATATAATGGAGCATATTTTTCGTAAATATTTGTAATTAATCCAACTCAAAATATTCTAAATGCTGTGTTTTAAAATACTTAAAATAAAAATTGATCAATAGAAAACAAATTTATGTACTTAAAATAAAAAGGAAAAAGAGATAAAAGGAAAATTTGATAAAGCATTTGTCACAAAATTCTCTAGATTAGATAAATGAAGTGAGCATACAAGAAATATTATAAAAAAATATGTGTGGAAATATTGAGAAGCAGAAAAATCGTTCCTTGTAACTTAATTTTTTAATGAAAAACATTAAATTAGTTTTTGAAAACAATAAAAAAAAATATTTCAGATTTTAGAAACTAATTGGTGCAGCATGTATATTTTTGGACCATGTGCTATGAAACCCAACCAACCACACCCTTAGATACTAATTATATACACTAATTCATATATATAAAAGCAAATTAATAAATAATGTGGTTTGATTATATCCAATTTTTTATTGGAAATGTTAGAATTAATTGAAATTAAAATATATTAAAAATTAATTTTCTTAACATTTTTCATTTAATCTTTTCTTTAATTTGCCATCACTTATAAACATTGTAATTTTATACCTATGTTAGTAGCATTATTTCACATGTTTAAATTTTTTCAATCTATAAGTGTGCTTGTGAATAAAAAGTTAGAGTTTTCACATTTGTAGCGTAATATTTTTAATTTAAAAGCAAAGGACATGAAAGAGTTAAAAAAAATTTGTTACTTATAATGATAAAAGAAATTGGTGTTCTCTCTTTCTTCTTTTAGTTGTGCATGTTTCGAATATTCAGCTTATTATTTTAATAACTGGATTTGATGTTCGTTCTAAAAAATTAAAGTTTGTGATCTTGAAAATCAGAAATTTACGGAAAATGATCTCTGTTTTATGTTATCCTTTGAATAATGCTTGTACTTTAACTAATTTGAGATAAATTATTGAATGCTTAAGCTATAGAATATAAAGAGCATTGAAAGATTGTTTTTATATCTATGCTTACATTTGTATATTCATAGTAATGTTTATATATGGATTTAATTTTTATGTATAGTTAAATTTTTCCAAGCGATCCTACAATTCAGGCTATATCTTTGAGTGCACATAATTAGTTCAATGTGTATAAATTAAGATGATTTTAGAATACATCTAAATCAATTTTGCTGCAAGTGAATGATTTAACATTTCTTACATTACATTAGTTTAGGAGACAATGCACTTAAGCCTGAAATTAAAAACTTGAAAATTAATTTTTTTAATGCATTAAAAGTTTTTGATTCATTAATTAGATCAGAGAGATTCATAAAACCTTTCTCATGTTAAAATCTGTAATAAAATGCAATGTGTATGAGACTTGTAAAAAATATGTATGTTATGTGTGAATTAATATTTATTGTGGCAGTAGCAATATGTTATAAAAAAATTGGCATTTATCCTTTTTTGCTATTGTTCAGATATAAGAAATTTATTTAAGAGCATTAAGCTTGTAGGAAATTTTCATCACCTTCTATCTTTTGATAATGTTATGTTGCAAATAAAAAGTCAAAGAAGTATGACAAGGGTTATTTTTTATGTTTTATTATTATTTTTTTTATTTTGATAATATTTACATTTTGCTTTAATCCTAGACCATGTACCAGGATTCCTATTTCATTTCTAAAAAATTTTCTTCATTTACATTAATTCATATTTTTACTATTAGACTATGTATAAGTATCAATATGTATAAGACTATGTATAAGTACAAGTATAAAATGATCTATCATTTTTATCATCTTCTGTTTCCCTTGAAATATTTATTTTTTAAATTCCTTTACTATATATATCTGTTATTTTTTAGAAATCCAAAATTTTACTGTTATGAAAAATTATATCTGATTACATACTTTTCTCAAACTATTTACATATTTTAATCAATACTTAGGCTTTTTAAAATAAAAGCAAAATACACAAAAAACTCACTAAATTTTTTTTTCTCAAATTTGAAAAATTTTAGACTGTTAAAAAATTTTAAGTTATAAAATTTATAATTACAGTTATTATAAAATTGTAATTATCAACAAATGTCCAAAGAATAATTGTTTTGATTTTAATGATTTTATTTAAAATAATAAAATTTCAACTTATTTCCAATGTTTTCTAAAAGTATGCAACATATTCAGAAGCTATAAATAAAAGTGGGATATCTGTTCTTGTAAAAGAGAAGCTGCTAGTAAATAATTTAGTAACTGGGAAGAACAGTATTAAGTTTATTATATTAACGAAATTTCGTTAATATAATAAATGAGAAAATATCAAAGAATAAACTTAATTTTTGTTTGTTTATGAACAACTCAAAATGATAATTTTTAGAGACTTCTGCTCAGTATCATATTTTAAGGATATGTAAGATTTATAGTTAATTTAATAGCTCGGTTTATCTGCCTTAACAACATTGTTCCTTAAAATTGTAATTTGTGATACTTTATTTGCACTGCCTATTAAATGAAAAATGAATCATTAAAAATCATCATGTTTTGATCTGTTTTGCAATAAGTTACCAGAAATTGTGAATAAAATATTAAGTACTGTATTAAATAATCTGTCTTAGATAAATTTTTTTTCTGTTTTAATTCTTAATTTAATCATTAATTTTATAGTATTTTTATCTCAAAATTTGTTACAGATAATATAAATATCTCTTATACTCTCATGGGTTAATATCAGAAGAATATCAGTAATTTATTGTAAAATGTTGAACAATCAATTATTTAATAATTACATTAACATTTTTATTGTGCTTTTCAAAAATATTAATACTAAGCAAATGCTTAAAAATTATGTTTACTGTTTTTTTTTCAAAAAACTATCTCAATGTTGTTAGTTGTTCATCGGCTTATTTTATTAATGGTCACAACACTTCCTAATTTTCCTGTTTGACATACCATTTACTATGTGTTCAATCAGCTAAACACAGATTTGCACTATAAGCTATTAATTATACTTTGATGCCTGGGTTATGAGATGGAAATTAGATAAGGTGAAAAAAGTTCAGATTTTCAATATATAAACAGTGTAGTTAATGAATCTAAATAGTTTTTTCAAAGATTTAGTTACAATAGTAGAAGCTGGTTTTTACAAACTTATAGGGACTGGTAAAACAGTTAAGTAAAATAGAAAAATAATGTATTAAATGATTTTTTTTACCAAATTATTTTTTATGTATTAATACTTAAAATATTTAGAATGGACTGTAAGAAATCTGCAAAGTAAAATTGATACTTTAAAACAATACAAATTAAAAAAATGAGATTCATTTTATTGATGAAAAATCTGGGAAAGTAATCATTCAACCTTTTTTATTTAAAAATTACTTTTCATTTTTTTCAGTGTATAAAAGCCTTTTCTTATTTTTTCCGCCAAAAGAAGTACCTAGTCCTGTAAGTGACATTCAGCTGCTTGTCTTGGCGATGGTCTTGGCACTACATCAGGTTTGTCTGAAGTGCGGCACAAACACAAATTATGAAAACATTTAAATTTATACATTTTCATTAAAAAAGAATAAATGTTTGCAATGTGATTTATACATAATCGATTCATTGACATTTATTTTGAAATAAAAAATTTTTTTTAGTAAGTATTCATTTTAACCAGATGCTTTTTCCTGTTTAGAAAATCAAAACTAAATATAAATATATAACTAATCTACCATCTTATCATTCATTGTCTGGGAACAATTCCTTCTTGTTGGACTTACTTTATCATTTCTTATTTCTACTAGCTTTTGAATTTTCAACTACATATTTTACAAATATATAACTGTGGATATAAAAATAAGTAAATTTTTATGAAATCTTACCGATATATATATAACAATATGTAATTGATTGCAGAATTTTTGAGTTGAATATTTGATTAATAACTTAGAAAATGCCGTAAAGTAACATTTCAATATTCCTTGTCACCTTAATTTTTTCAGGATAGTTTTATATTACTTCAATCCAATATTTCAAATCTTTGTTCAAAGTATCTCTTATTTAGAGCTTACAACATAGTATGAGATTTTTTTGTTTGAATGTTACTAATTTTAGTGAAAGCAATTAATATTTACATTTGTTTTAAAAGGATACTTTTCAAAATAAAAAATATTTTAAAAAAATAATTGAAAGTCAACTTTGTTTTTTTTTTTTTGGCTATTTAATAATTTAAAATTTTTTAAAAATTTTACTGGTTAATTTATTTTTGAGTAAATTTGCATTAATTTTATTCCTCTCATAAAATCTGATAATGTTATTAATTAAAAATTTTTTCCGATTTAGAAATTTTCATTTGAGTTTTTTTGAGAACTGAAGAATTAAAAAGGATAATTCAAAAATAAAGATTTGCATTAGGTGTTTTTTTTTTAACGATACATTGGTTAGAACAACTGTTAATTCATTTGAAATTAATTTTAAACTTATTGTGGCTAAAAAATCGTTTATAAAACTCAAATAAAAGTTGCAACGCATTCGTTGATGTGCTTATTTTTCTCTATAAATGTAACTCATGAATAAAATCGTACCATAAGTAATAAAGCACATTTGAGTTCCAATAAATATTTTGGTTATTAAAAGTCGCTGACTGGAGAAAATTTGATTTTTGAAGTCGCTGAGTGATTCATAATCGGATACTGTATGTATGAATAAGTCAATCACTTGGCGTTGTAGAAAGACTAAACAAGAGATTAGAATTGGTTGTTTTTAAAATTATTCGATGCTTGCTTTCAGCTTTAACTTCTAGCTTTCACTTTACTCACTGTCAGCGTTTAAACAAGACTAGCTTTCAGTTTGGTTTGCAAATAGGATATATGAATAATGTAATCATTATTCTGAAATTTTATTTCTGAAGGCAAAAATTTTTTAAGCAACCGTTATAATTGTTAGTGTCTTTTATTTCGTCATTAAATTTTTAAAAATTTTAAATATGCATGCAAATTTTTTCGACGAGTTGCAATATTTTCATGCATTATATTGCGTTACATTTGTATTTCCTAATTCTTGTATCAAATTCTTTAAAAAAGTATGAATAATTCATATTCATTATAGATATTTGCTAATAAAATTGAATATTATTGTTTTTAGATGGCTTCCATCTCATTAAAAAAATATTGATGAAAATTTTTTTTTTAATGAAAACAGGACGAAGAAATACTTTTTTTTTTTATTAAGAACAGTAAAGCGTTTTGCTTAATTTGTAGGGACTCAGTGCCAGTTTTTAAAGACTACAATTCGAAACTTGTCAAAAGCATGCCACAAAATATTATGTATATCTCGTCATTTGCCGTAAAAGTAATATCACTGAACTTAAAAAAAAAAAAAAGGATATCGTCTGAACAAATTTTTTTAAAAAAGGTAGTTACTCAATAACAAAGCAAAATCATGTTATGTCGTAGCAAATATATTAGCGAAGAAATCAAAACCCTTTATTGAAGGCAAATTCATAAAAGAATGCATGAAAAGTGTAGCAAACAGAATTAGCCCTGAAAAAGATGGATTTTTCTAAAATCAGTTTATCACACGAAACTATAGCACAAGAATTCAGGATTTGGGGAATTCATTTAAAAAGTCTTTAAAATGTATCAATTTTAAATTTTATTAGTTTGCCATGGACGAAAGCACTGACACTCATGATACGACTCATATCTGAGGAATCTATGAGCATTGTAATATCACAGAAGAAATGGTTGCGTTAGTATCATTAAAAAGCACAACCAAATCTAGATTTATTCGATGGATTCACAAAACGATTATGAAAAGGCTTTTCATATCTATGAAAAATTTATCAGCCGTCATAACCGATGGAGCCCCTGCCATGGTCGGTAAAATGATGGTGGTGATGTTGTTTCTAATCTTGGAACCGTCTAGCAAAGCTAGACAATCCCCACGAATTTGAAAAAAGTTCAAATTCAGTTGCTTGGGTTTTATGAAGCCGAAGCACTTCGGCTTCATAAAACCCACGCAAGCATAAGTGAAGGGAAGCCATGTCAACTGAACAACAGTGACCCTCGGGGTATATTTTTTGACCCTGACGAAAAGCGAGGGCTCTCGCATGGCCACTCGAGAATCGCGAGAAAGAAGTTTGATGGGAGTATGCTTGTTATGCTTTAACTTTTTTCCAAAAGAGGACAATCATTCCAAACTATTGGAAAAATAAATTAAAATTAATTTTAAACTCTGGTGTGATATTAAATTCCATTAAAAAATGTATTGAAGTTGAAAATAAAATTGCTACCATTGTAATACCACTAAGTGAACAATCTTTCACAATATTTTAAAATAATTAGTTTAGTAAGTTCACATGTTCCTTTTATGGCTAGTTCAAAGTAAGCTCGATTTTATCCTATACTGATATCATTATGAATGGATGGAAACCAGAAATCATGTGTTGATATCTGTATTTATAACCACGGTTAAAACTATAACTATCTAATTGGCCAGTTTAGCATTTACCTCAAGACCGTTACTGGTATAGCTCTTAATGTGACATAAGTATAGGAAATATTAAGTGTAAAACATATAATTTCTTAAATTGAAATACTATGTCTAATAGATAACTAAGTTGATATAAAATATAAATTTTTTAATTCTTTCTAGAATGCATATTTTTGGTAACAAGTCATTAAAGAGGAATCATAATAGCTGTTGGAATTCAAATTATTTATGTACTCTTCATTCACTGTATACCTGTTCTGCACACACACAACACTTTATATACATTATTTTACACAACACTTTAAAGCGTTATGTGTTATAACTAACAACAAAAGCGATAGATGACGCTTTTGTAACAGTGTTCGACTGATACAAAAGAGTATTCTGATAAACAAAACACTAGCCCCTTTATGTTTACAAATTATATGCTGTGTAATTAACTTGGAATTTTTTGTTTGCTCTGTTTAAAAGTTTGTTTTATTTCAATAAATTCTCTTTTACTTATTGAAAAACATTTCTGGCAGCTAATTCTTCCTATCGAAGTTGCTTAAGCACAAGTAACCCTATCGTAACTTTTAATCAATCACGATCAAATGACTAGCTCATTCTCTAAATTAAGTTCCTTAATTTCTATGCAGCTCTACTTATGGGGCGAAAATTATAATGTATTAACGAAAAAACAGACCAATATAATTTTATAATGAACAAAAAATTTATTGATAACTTACTATAAGTTTTCTGAATATATTGGAAAATTAGTAAAAAATCAAACATAATTACCCAATAACTTGAAACTTTTAAAATTTAATAAAAATGTAAATATGCAATGATATATCCAGAAAAGACTATAGAAATTGATTTAAAAAAATGTGAGTTTCGATTTTTCTTTTTGCTTAATAGATGAATGTAAAAATCATTCTCCATGACTTAAATTTAAATTAGTTTTAATATATAGTGATGAAAAATTACATTTTAAATCGATTTTCATATTTTAAACATTTTTTATCCACGTTTCTGCTTTGAACATATATGCCATATTGGTCATCCTTTATTACTGAATGTCTTAGATTTAAAATTTATAGAAAATCCCTCGCAACAAATTTGATACTCTATTTGTAAGAGTTTTTCAACTATTTATGTTGCCGAAAATTTTCCCCAATCTCAATTTCACTCGAATAACATCAGAGGTAACTGAAGAAGGAAGGTATGTGATGTAATGTTCCCCATAAGCTCGGAGACGGTCCAAATGATGTTCCATAAACAAGAAAACAGAACGTCAGCACAAACGACCTCTTTCAGGTAATAGCCTCTCTTGTCTATTAGCTGGTTTTTTCCCTGCGATAGGGAAAAGTTCATTTCGCTCTCCAGAGATGAGGTCGCATGCTTTCGAAATTCGAAGCAAAAACTTTTGTTGTTTGAAATGGTTTCTTTCTCTTGCCATCAGATGGCGTTGGTAAAGAATTCGTTTTATTTATTCATATGACATAAGTCTCATGCTGAGTAAAACTTTATCTCCGTTATATTCTTTTCTTTTTTTTTTTTTACATTTTATAAAGTTGCATATATAAATAATCGTTTACGCAATTAAATTATGCACTTAAAAAGAGCAAAATTTCTTAAATTAGATGATTTATTTTGAAAACAGTATTCTTTAGTAACAAGGAGTTGTACACTTTATCTTTTTTAAAATGTAATAAATAAAAGCCTTTAAATAACATTTCTCTGACGATTTTTATACTTTAATTTTTATTACATATAATTTATTTTAAATTTGAGAAAAGGGATTATAAAAAAAGTGAGAAATGAATTTGGAATTTAGAAATGCAATATCGTTTCTCTTATAACTAGCGTTTCTCTTATTGATTCTTCTTAACAATAGTGCTTACTGTGTCGATTTAAATTAATAAGAATTTTTCTTAACGAAATGAATTGTATATTAGTAAATAAAAATAATGATTAAATTAATGAATGTTGCTAGTTTGGGCAGTTTTAATTCTTAATCTTGTTAGAAAATTCTCTTTGAGTTTTTTTTTTTTTTATTATTTCAAATTTTTCAATTCGATATGTATAAAATTATTGATTAAGATTTATCCAGTTTCTCCTTTTTTTCATGTAAGATATTGAACTAATGGAACTGTTAAATTTTTAGTTTTTTATTCATTTTATACTTTTAGTCACAAAAGAACTTAAACATTGAAAATTCCAAAAAACAAATTCCTTTGATGAAACATGTTGCGTGAAATTAAAAATTGTTTCGGATTGATAATTTGAACACTAAGGTAGTATTATATTTTAATTAACATTTTGTTAGCACTTCAATATCTTATTATTTATTTAGATGTCTGACCGGACACGTTTGTTTGCAAAGTCACCTCTACAGAATTGAAGTGCTGAATTCCCTTAATTATATTTTCCATGATCTTAAACTATCTATGATTTTTGAATATTTACTTTCTCGTGTGAGAGCACTATTAAAATATATTGGAGAGCCTTTGAACTTATGACCTAAGCAAAAATGTTTGGTATTTGTAAAATAAACTAATATATATATATATATATAGAAAGAAGTAACTGAACTATACGTATAAAGATTTTCCATGGAATCTAATCTAAAATATGTTTATTAATTAGCTTTTATCCGAATGAAAAACCTAAATGAAACGTTATTATGTAAATCTTTCGAAACTAATCATTAGCAGACAATAAAAAAATTGTTTTATAATGATGACATATTTTGTTTACCTGTTTTATTTTTACTATTGAATAATAATTGGGTTTTACAATATAATAAAATTGTAATTGTGGGAAAAAAATTCTTGACTATTTCGATCATAGGAATTTTTTTTTTTTTTTTTTTTTTTTTTTGATACTTTTGTAAAAAATGCTGAAATTTCATCATGGTATGTTAATCTCTTAGAATTTTTAAAAACTTAGTATTATTTTTCGAATTAGAAAGATAAATTAAAAAGAATTTCCATTTTCTGATTGAAGAGAATATATTACAAATTGATATTAAATTTTAAAAAATTCACAATTACTTTAATTTAAATACTTTTAATTTAAATTATTCTCTTGCAGTATGCAAGATTATTTTAAGATAAAAGTCTAAATTTGAAATAAATTTCGATTAAAAATTCTTTTTTCAATTATATTCAAAATATTTTATATGTGTGTTCGTTTTCAAACATTATTCTTTTTATTTTATTTTTACTTTGTACTGAGGCAGATAATTTTTTTTTTCTATTCAATAGAAATTTTCTAGTACTTATGTTACAATTAGCCAGTTTCTTTTCTTTCTTTTCTTTTTTTTTTTGCAAGAAAAGCTGCCATCTGCATTCCACTTTTAATTAATTCTGCTAAAAAAGTGAAAAGAAAACAAAATAAAAATGAAAGTATGTAAATACTTACATGGAATTTTAAAATCATTGTCTTGGAAATTGAGCCTGCTTAACCAACTGATATAATAGAAATAAGGTTAATTAAATAGAAAATATATGGTAAATAAACTAGGAGATGCTGTTTCCTCCTTGACTGCCTTCTGTTCATTAAATGTTTTATTTCAATTTATATTATTACGAAAATAATTTATGTGAATGATAATTTAACAATTTTTTTAATCAAACTTTTAGTGTTTGAAAAAATTTAAAAATCAACAGTTATTTTCTTGCAAAAGTAATTGCTAATTATCAAAATTAGACTGGAAATCTGCACCACTTTAAAAAAATAGGAGAGCACAGGATTATAAAGATTTTTTTTATACCAAGGACTATGATGTCTTATAAAATACTTATCTTAAAGTTTCTAGCAAAAGACAGAAGCAAATTTCATATCAAAATCAACGTTCCAAACTTTTTTTTTTTTTTTTTTTTTTTTTTTTTTTTTAAAAAAGCTCGTTGGTTCCTACATGGCCCGCGAGTACGTGCCATCCGTGAACTTTGCATCTAGATGGCTGGTAAAGACAAACCACGCAACCACCATGCCCAAGTTACAGTGACAAGCTGCTGAAATGACTTCTTTGGTTCACCAGGAAGACGGTAGATCCTGCAAAACCATGCCAAAGACAATTGTCAATGGGCTGACTGTGGCTCACCCTGTAACAACAGTAGAGTTGCCAGTCAGCTCGGAGTGAGTGCTAGGGGTTTTCTAGGTTTCCCTCTAGCTGCACGTGAATACGACCCACCTTCTCTCAAAGTCCCCCTAGAGAACGCAATACCGCAGCCTGCACATGTAATGATGACGCTCTCTGCGAGGGTCTCATCACGCGTTCGGGCTTTGAATTGTGACTATCTTTTAAATAAATGGGGAGTTAGGCATACGCAGCGAACATTTCAAGCCTTATACTCGTTTCGCGATTATGGTGTCCACCTGCGGGGTCCAAGTCCAAGCAATCTCAAATTGATGATAATATTTTTACCCGCCTGGTCATCCTAGAAGCATCGATCACTTATTGATATCCTATTTATATCTTATCACTGGTATGTGTTAATGTTAAGGTATGAATTGGAAATCAACAAATGATAAATGCAAAGTGCGTGTGTCGTGATTTATATATATATATTCCTAACACCAACTGTTTCTCACTAAGTATAGTTCTTGATGCTTATATACTTATTTTAATCCACTTGTTATATAAAGATTTAGTGTCCTGTAGACAATCTGACAAACGTTGCCACGAGTCATTTACATGTTATTGCTCATGATATTTGTACCTATAAAAGAAAAATTCTTAACCAAAATGAATAGGTTTTACAATAAATCCCTGGTCTACGTCTCATGAAAATATCAGTCACTGTATATTTTTTGAGATAAAAGTAATTGATACATCAATATTTAAACATTGATTATGCAATTACTTACATTTTTCTATGAAATTAATTACCTGAAAATTTGTCAGTTAGTTTCGACACATTGAGAAGAAAACTGTTTACTAAAAAATTCTTTTTTTTTTCACATTTTGATGTATGCCGACCGATGGCTGAGTGGTTAGCATTCCTGACTCCTTGGCTGTTGGTCCCGGGTTCGAATCCTGGTTTAGGCAAGGACGTTTCCTTTGTCTCTGTGTGTTTCCTTGTCCTTTCTTTTAAGATGATGGATGAATGTAGCCAACCATATTAACGGGTTTGTGGCGGTGTGACGTGGGTTATTCTACTCGCCTCCGTGATTTGGTTCACAGGTGTCCACCGGGTAACTCTAAATGAGTGGCAGTTTCCGGTGTTGAAGGGTTAGTCACCCAGTGCCCGCCGGTTAAAATAACAATTTTGATACATAAGTTAATATTTTAAACACACAAAATAAATAAATAAAAAAAAATTGTATATCGAATTAAAAATGAAATAAAGCCAAATGAAATATTTCCTTAAATTATGTATATTGAATAATAATAAAGTGTTATTTTTTTAATTTATCACGAAATGAAAAATAAAATAAAGTTTAATGCACCCTCTTTCCATTTTAAGTACTTCTGTCAAACCTTTGGTTCAATGAACTTTATTTCTGAAAGACAAGCTATAGCTTTAAAAACACAATGAAATAATCAGTGTAAAGAATTGTTTGTAAAAAAAAAAAAAAAAAAAAAAAAACAACAACTAAGCCAATTTGTATCAAACTCAGTGTCGAAACTCAACAAAATACTTGTTGACAGATGAGAAAAATGGATTAACGCAAGTTAATGAATCTGTAAATTTTAAATACATGCTTCATTCGAATTTCTTTCTCCTGATGCCCAATCAATCATAATTAAGTTTTCCAAAATGTTTACGACTTATTTTGCATTTTTAAATATAGTTTTTGTTACTTAAAACTTAGTAAAAGCAAATTTTCACGTTATGTTGGTTAAGATGACTCAAAGCTTTTTTCTTTTCAGCAATTTTTTTCTCTGCTTATAAATGTCTTGCCTCTGGTTACACGTTTTTAGAAACAGAAGTCGAAAATATGTAACATATTTAAATGGTTACTTTTTTTTTTTTTTTAGTTTTGAGGTCAACAGGTTGGCGATAACTCGGTGCTACTTTTATTCCCTTTTCCCCACCCATCATATCTTTTATCGTCTTCCATCGCTGGAAGGCTTTGAGGTTAAAGAACTCGACACGGACATGTTCCATTGGCGATTATAATACTTGAATATCATATTTATTGTCAACATCTGCTGGCTTTTACTAATTGCGGTTGGCGCAGCTGATCTCGAATTTATTTGCGTATTGCGCTTTGGGGTCTGACATTAAAGATTTGTCATCGTCTACGATCTGTAATGTAATGAGTAACAGCAGAAGGGATTAGCTTGACATGCAACAATAAAAAAAAAAGTCAATATTTTTTTTATTCTGTGAAAAAAGTGATGTATTCATTTCTTAGAATATTCTTTTTTATTGAACCATTCAACGACACTAAAATTATTTTTTTTTAGTGATTGAAATCCTAATTTACGATTCACGGTTTTCTTTAAACGGCAGATTCCTAATTTACCCTCTGACGATCGAGCAGAAAAATCTACCTGATAGTATCATGACTAAGTTTCAGTTTATCAAGAGGTTACTTTCTTAAGAAAAAGTAATCCACTAGTGATTATAATCCTGTGAACAACTAACTCCATAGACAAAAAATGAAGAAATCTTTAATTTACTTTATTTTCAATAATTAAGGGAATTAATAAATTCGGATAGAACAAGAAAATGTATTACATTGGGTTAGATTTTTTTGGTGACAGTTTTTATAATATAAGTGGTTTATTTTAATTTTGAATGGCAATATTTCCTATTTTCTTTCTATCAATACACAATTATCATTTCATCTATATCTGGCACTTTATGGTCCTACATCAACGAAATGTTTTATAGTCATTTTAGGAAAGTTTATTTTTGTCTCTGTATTTATTTTTACACTTTTTATTATTTTATATATTAAAAAAAGATTACGTATTTATTTTACAGGATTAAAATGTGTGCTACTTTATGAATTTGATCGAGATTTTTGTGTCATAGAATCTGCATCGTCGAAATTCATCATACTTTGAATATGTTTGAAATAATTTTCCTCAGAGCTACGCACACCGTCCATAAATTAAGGATAATGCCGAAACCGGCGACTAAAGGTGCAGAAACAAAACAAATATGATTGATGCATAAAACTCAAGTATTAAACAAATGAGAAGGAATAAAAGAGATACCAAATGATACCAGGCATACAAACGACGATTACAACTCCTTGGAGCACTTACACCATATATCACCCATACAATAACTGAACAGTACGTTGTTGGTATGATAATTAATGCATCATAGATCTCCCATACGAGAAAATAAAGTTTGTAAAATGCCGAGACATGTTGCGGATTAGAGTTACACTAGAGACAGATAACTCCACTCAACAATCAATGACTTCGAAGGTCCAGTACAGGCGTAAGAGGTGGTTGACGGGCTAAGCATGTCTACATGCTCTATCGGATTCAAGTCCGGTGAGAGTGCTGGTAATTCCATACTCGCGATATCCTTCGATTGAATAAAATTATTAAAGATATTCGGACGGTGAAGACATTTTCATCCATAAACACAAATTCAGCACTGATGCTTCCCCTAAACAAACGGACATGTTCCAGAATGATGTCCAAATAAATTTGGTCTGTCATAGTTCTGATTTGGTCAAGCAACTCTGTTCTGGAGGCCAATATAATGCCTCTCCAAAAGAGCACTGCAGTAGTACCGTAATGTTAACGCTCATTGATGTTTTTTGGTGGTACTGAGTACCTTGCGTTCTCCATAGGAATGTTCGGCGTAAATTGCACTGCAAGATAAACTTCGATTCATCGGAAAACATAATACAAGCCCAATGTGACGGTGTCTACCTTGCATGTTCTCTATTCCAGGATAACCTTTCGCGACAGTGAGTTGCCAAGAAGGGAACATATCTGGTAGATCTGCGAGCATATAGACCAGGGGTGGCTAAGACGTCGACCACGGTCGACCTGTAGACCGCGAAGACATTGTAGGTAGTACACGCGACCATCCCGATAATGACCTCGAATATTAACAATTTAATTTATGACTTATGATATTAGAATCAATGAATTATTTAAAATAAAAACTTACTACAGTCTAAGCTTTAAAACCCAAAACAAACTGTGCAAAGATTTACGATTTAAAGATTTATGATTAAAGGTTTACGATTTAAAACCTAAAACGGTCATAATCAACGCGATTAAAACATTAAAAAAAAACTATAGAAAGGTATGCATCTCAATTAAGGCAACATGCATTGAGAAACTTCAAAAACATGGAGGAAGAGTGCATCCGTAATCCAAGCCGAGATTTCGAAGACTTCGCTGAATACTTACTTGTTTTGTTTGAAAAATTTGAAGGGGGGGGGAAACGCTGACTAATTTAGGTTGAAAGAAATGCTCAATTTTATTATATTTCCCCATTTAATGAAAATGTTAATATTGATGGAGTATCTGAAAAAATAGGACATTTAATAGATATGACATCAGTCACGGTCGAGGAAGAAATTATTAAATTAAGATGCGATATATTTCTTAAATCCAGAGCTTATTTAGCGATACTGATTTTTGGAAATTAATTTCTGAGGAAACGTTTCCAAATATTTACAAATTGATTTTGTACTTGAAATCATACTTTGGATGAAGGTATCTTTGCGAATCTGCTTTTTCAACCATGAAAAATAACAAATATTGGTCACATTTAACAGATGAAAATTTAACTTCGTGTTTATGCATTGCAATAAGCTCGTACCAGCCACAATATGATAAACTTGTCGCAGATATACAGTGCCAAATTTCATCTAAACGAAATGGATAGGATGGTCAGTTTTTGATATATGAATATTTTGATTATTTTCATCAGCAAATTTTTATTTTGTAAATATTAAGTTTTTTTTAGAAAAATTACATAATTTACCATTTTTTCTTGTTACCGAAAATAAATATTTATGTTAATTTAGCTCTGCCATTGGTAGACCGCCTTCGATTTTTAAAATGTGGAGTAGACCCCGTATCCCAAAAGTTTGGCCACCCCGATATAAACTATACCATCCCGTCTATACACGGTTTGTTTTGAAACAATCTTATCCGTGGCTGACGATAGCATACGAGACAGGTCCGCTGTTGTGCTCCATCTGTTCCTTTTGGCGGTTACTACCAAATACCGGTCGTCATTCGGGGGACGACCTGTACTATAACGACATTTCTGTTGTCATGGAGATGAAACAATCGGAGATTTCAAATTCCTCTGCTATTGTCATCATCATACGCCCGTATTCTAAACGGCAGTTAATTCTACTACATAAATCACTTGCGTTCTCTGTATCATACCTACTCGGTCGTGGCACTGAGCGCTGTACGGGGTGGTTGTGAGCATGCTTATTTCTTTGCTACAGGTCCTTATATAACCTCTATTATGTTCCCTTCATCGTGGCGTAAGCTTGGCATTATTAGGTGCCGTATTGTAATTTGCATATAATATTTTACTATGTGTGATATTTCTATAGGTGGTGTTTTTGCTTTCGTGTTTAATTTCCGGATGTATCTGGATTAACTTTAATTTACGGACATGAGTGTATCTTTGGCTCAGTACAAAAGAGAAGATGTTGGCAAACTAGATAAACTTTGTTATAGACTTTATGGGCAGCCATAAATAATACTTGCTATTAAGAGTAATACATTAAGGTCGCTTATATATGTTTGGAAAAAAACAAATTTTTAAGTGAAAAGCAAAATGGAATATTTTTTATTGTAAAATAAAACTCAAAAAGTTTGCTGGAACGTTTTTGTGAAAATGTTATTTGATGTCCATAATCTTAAATATGTGTACAAAAGAAATAAATAAAAATTATAAAACATTTAAATCGTCCTTGCCAATTTAAGCTAACCATAAAGTGGATATTATGATTTATTTATTGCTTGCATAAACAATAAAATATTAGTATTTAATGTGCTTTACATGCTACATGAAATATAAATTTATCTTTAAATAGAGACTTATAAGTACTTATTTTTAATAGCGGTATTAAGAGAGACAAATTTCCAATAACATATAAAATAAACAATCCCCCTAAGATAGTGGCCAAAATTTTCTTTCCAACTGCTCACTGAAGAGCTCATCCCACTGATAAATTTACTTACATGTTTTTGATGGGTGGACAAAATTATATATTCAACATTATTGGTGAAAACGATTATTTGTTTAACTCACAGACCAATTATAAGTAAAATAAAGTGACGTACGCATGATCGCAACAGTAACGAAAAAGAAACTACCACTTTATGGTTAAAAAAGTAATATAAATTGAATATTGTGGAAAAATTTCCTTTTTACATCTGGATTTTTTTGCCTTTGAATATAGAATAAAATAAATTATTATGGAATGTTTACTACATATATTCATTAAATATAATTTAACTTGATTTAAAACCCAATATTTTAGGAAGTAAACACGTCAAATAATTCTGGAAAGTTCATTTCTATTTTATAAAATAAATATTGAGATTGAAGTTTGATTTTTATTAAGAGAACGACACGTAAGAGGTTAACACGCACAAAATATAGTAATATAGTGATTACATCATTAATATTTATTTTTATTATCACTCTGCAACACTTGATGCATAATCGACATAAGTAATATTAAAGAAGCCGTTTATGTCCTGAGGTTTCCAAACGTTATTCCTCCTATTGTTGAGGATTTTAATATGTAGATACTTTTTAAAGCGAGTCGAAGATTTAATGAAAAACGAACATATAGAATCCTGCCGAATCTGAAATACAGTATCAACGTATTATCCCGTCATTTTTTGTGTGAAAAAAAAATATCGCCAAATGTTGCAATTTAGTACCGAATGTTGCAGCTTAATGACCAAATTCCCGTTACATTGTAGGGCATTTAAACTCACGTTTTGTATTTTTAACCTATGCAAATTTTAAATAATGATTTAAGTTAACCGTTCCCCCCTCAAGTTCTGAAAAAATAAATAAAAATTAGCAGCAACATTTGGCGAAAATGATCTATGTTATTATATAAAAATACCAAAAAATCTTACAACTACACCTATTAATACATTTCTATTCAATACAAAATTAATTGGTAAAATTTCGTTGGTTTGATATTGTACAAGCTATAAAACTGATTATTTTTCAAAACTAAATGACTATAAATATATATCATGTCTGATTGAGAGAGACCATGTATGTGTAATAATCCTGCTTATCAGAAAAAAAAATCTTAGGTAGGATGTAAGAAACTGTATAATAGTAAGAGGTGAATGTTACACTTCTGTTTGTTATACAAACTGTATGCCTGTTGTTATCATTGCTTTATATAAGAAGTTTTGCGTCGTCTTCCTTTCTATTTGCACGCGACTCATTATCAATAAACAGTCTTTTTGAAATGCAATACATGAAGAAAATCAAATGTTTTACAATTGATTTCGGTTATTGTAGTGCTCACAAAGTGGTGTCGGAAAGATATGATGCCGGTTGAGAGAGAGAAACTGTCTGAAAACCTCTTCAATATTCTGCATGGTGTGCAGACCCCTACTGGTGTCTTTGAACAAAGCAGAAATTCAAAATTGCCAAGAGTGCCGTTGAATCACTCGTTTTTTCAACGCAATCTGATGGTTTGCCAGTAAGGAAAGATATTGATCTAACTTAACTTGCAATGTTTAGTTTTCTTTCAGGCAACAGTATACATTGGTCATAAGCCAATTTTAACTAAACATTTAGGTTGCTGAACTTGGTTAGAAACTGTCAGCAAGTCTAAGAAATGTGATAAAACTAACATGCAATCATTCAGTTAACTACGTCTGGTTTTGATTTATTTATTTTTTTTTTATGATTGTCTATAGGAGTTCATTCAAATGAAGTCATTAAGTCAATACATAAAGTTGGTTATCCAAACTTATTAATCTTTTCGCTAGAACAAAACTTATCCTTATTTGCAATCATGCATTTCTATGTCCCTTTTATATAATGCATTACAATTTCAGTGCCACTCCTTTGGATATTGTGGCTATATATCCAACATCATTAATTTATTTATTATTACTTTTGAATGCCCTATTAAGGTTTTTACTTTTGAATAAATTTTTACTTTTATTCTGTATGATATGCATACTAGTGCTTTTATTATGTATATTCTTTCCATTTACAAATCATTGAATAATCATTAGCAAATTTTTTAAAGTTTTGTTACATTTTGTTTAATAACTTTTATAATAGTTGAATGATAAAACTAAATATAATTTATATCATTCACCTATAAAGTTTTATAATTACAGAAATTAAAAATGTGGATGTTTTTTTTCTACCTTGAAATTGATGTAATCTCTTTAGTGATCTTATAATTCCTAAATTAACGATACATTAAATTAGAGCATTGTATCGAATAATTAGTTTTATATTTTGATTATATTTTTAACAGAAAAATGAGTAATTACATTAAAATTTCACTCTAATTTAAATAGGTTAATCACTTCGTGATTCACATAATGCTATACACTTCACTTTATTTAGATTCAGTATTTCTGCAAAATTTTCTCCAGATGAAATTGTTTAGAGATTCCTGAAATATCATGATTGTCCTGATACCAGAAAACTTAATCGTGATAGTTCTGATGACAGAAGATTTAATCATAATTTTTCTAGTATATATATCCGAGGATTAATCACAATTGTACTGAAACTAGAAAAGTTTTAATATATGATTGTTCTGATACTAGAGGAATTAATCATGATTTTTTTTGATATCTAAGGTTTAATCATGATTATTCTAGCATAAATAGGGAGTAAAATATAAATTTTTTGTAAAGTTTAGAAATTTTTTTTATCTTCAAAGTGAGTGGTGACTGCAGTAAGAGGTTTTTTTTTTTTTTTTTTTTTTTTTTTTTTTTTTTTATCTTCAGTGTTTTTTTTAGTGAAATAAAAAGATAATTTTTTTAATTAGTTTAAAATTTTACTTGTAATTCATACTTTTTAATACACTAGATTGCAAATCTAAAATCTTTCACAAATAATTCTAATAAATATAAATGATATAAAAAATATCTATATTAATTAAAAGTAATTTGAAAATTAATGCATTATTTTTTATTTTTACATAAAGGGTTTGTCATATTCAAAATTATTGATATCTGAGATACTGACAAATTTTATGTTTAATAAATATCCTATATTTATTTTCTCTTGTTGTTATTGTTACTAATGACACTTACTGTTACGAAGCCAAGCTGGGGACTTGGCACGCGAATGAAGTCAAAAAGAGTAAGTCTCCCTTTGAACGGAGAAAGAGAAGTCTTCCATTGAATAGAATCCCCTCTACGAGGGTGAAAGTATGACTTTTGGCTCAAAGATGGCAGCACCATCTGGATCTTCCATTTTTAGAGATAGGAAGCCAGAGAAGACTCAAGGACCTGGACTGGCTTTTAATACTCAGAGGTATTAATTAGGAATAAGAACATGGAGGACATTGCGATCACAGCGTATTTTATTGTTCCAGTCGCCATTAATGAAGACTTTGGTTAATCCAAGATTCCAACTCACTACCTTCCGATAATGAGAACCACGCTCTAACCAAGCAGGTCACCGCGGCTGTCTACCACAATCGTCATTAAGTATCATTCTTATTGAATTTAACTCGAATAAACAATATTTCTTAAAAAAAAATTTTTTTCTAGGAAATGAATTCATTATTTAAACATATATTCTCTCATAAATGGAAAACAATTACATGCAATGGTTAATAATTGTACTACTTTTTAAAGATAAAAGAATGTAATTGTTTATTTAGTATGAATGTTTATAACGCAAAACAATAAAATGATTGCATATTTTTTTACATGTTGATTTCTATAACTCCCTATTAAAACGACAAAATGATTTTTTAATAATTTTTTTTGCTTATATATTCAGAAAAACTTTCATAAACATAAAATTTGACAAGTTATAAATATTTAAAATTATAAATTCCAAAACGAAATTACCATTCCATTCGTCTTTTTTCAAGCTCAGATTCAAATGGTGAAATTATGTTGCAATTAAATTTCTTAGGATGTTTCTAGTAAAATATTTAAAATAAATATCTGGTACTTACGTATCATCCCGTCGGTCGAATCTGCGAAAAAATATACGTTGTTTAACGATGCGATTTAGCACCGTATTAATTGTTAATAAGGTTTTTATGTATTTGGTAAAATGAAGATATTAGCAAGTTGTTCTTCATTTCCTTTACATTTTGACAAAATAAATAAAAAATTAAAATTTTCAAAATTCGATGACATACTTTTATGGCAAATAAAGTCGAGGGGTTAGTACGGAATTACTAAATTTCTTTTACAAACCTTTTTTAACTTTGGAAACTTAACAATGGCTCTAGAATTATATCTAGACGGAAAAGTTTTAAAAATTAAAATATGGACAATTGAGTACTATATTTCATTACCCTTGAGAGATTTGAAATCTAAGTCAACAATTCGAATTTTAAAGTTTAGAAGAAAGTATATTTATTATACGATCACCAGATAGTTCTTTACATGGAGTTGTTGCCATTTTATGTACATTTATTTTATGCTAACAATGTTGTAATTCTTAAAGGAAATAATTAAAAATAAAATAAACAAATCAGCTCTCTTAATAAATACACCTTAACAATACAGTCTTGACAAAAGTGACCTTATTTTATTTTATTCTTTTTTGTAATTTTCTTTCAAATTTAAGTTCGATGTAAAAGTGACAGAAATAGAAGTTATTTTGGTAAAAATAAAGACTTAAAAATGATTAAAATAAACATAAATTTAATAATGTTTCATCAAATATATATAATTTGATTACTTTATGGAACCATATACTTTGCCATTTCCCTAAAATGAAATTCTATTACACAATCTAAAATTCCTTCTCGTTGGTCACCGTTAAAGCTTGTCGATGTACACAATTTTCCCCCGTGTTGGATTCTTTATCTAAAGCTGACAAATAGAAACTCGATTCAGACCATCATCAATAATAAATTTTCTTTGCCTTGAAATATTTCAGGAGTGATAAACGACTCAGCTGCTGCGAACTATATCTTTCCAAAGTATCCTTCCGCCATAAAGCTGTCCCCCTTTCCATTGATAATCCGCTCTGCAAACTCTGCGGCCAGATACAGTAAGTCATACTTAAGCCATTCTGGTAGGACAGGACGGTTGTCCACCAATAGAATTGCCATCTGGGATTTCAAGCGTTTCGCCCCGTGTTTCTGGCATTTTGCCTGCTGTGAAGGAAGTATAACTCAGAAACACTTTGAAATAACTGTGGCTTAAATGAAAAGTTTAACCGTACAAGAAATACAGAATGTGCTCAGAATTCTCATCATCGAAGTTAACTTATTTTTTAGTTTGCAACTTTTAAAAGTAATATAAGTATTTTTTGATTTATTGAGTTGTTCAAAAGAAAAATTAAAAGGATAAAAATTGCTATATTTTTGTATACAGATCCTTTGTAAAATAATACAAGTGCAGTATCAAAAAATTCTCATGATACTACACACATGTGCATTATTATTTATACTCAAATTATGATATTGTTTCTCGACTTAAGTTATTCTTGTACATTTTTAAATTATGTAAAAAATTAACAAAAATATGTTATAATCTAACAAAAATAATTATATTAAAACTGAAACCGCTGTGACGTGGTTGGTTAGGGCGTCGTTCTCGTTACCAAAAGGTGGTGAGTTCGTACCCGGCTTATCTGAAGATCCGTCATATTCACTAATGGCGAATGGCACACGTAAAATATGTCGTGGTTGTAATGTCCTCCATATTCCCATTCCAAATTAATACATCTGGGAGTGGTTGCAGCCAGGCTATAGGTCTTTTCTGGCTTCAGTCTCTAAACTGCAAAACCCAGATGGTGCTGCCATCTATGAGCCAAAGTCGTATTTCCATCCTCGTATGGGAGTGCTCTGTTCAAAAACGAAAGACGTTCTTTCTGATTTCATTCGCCCAGTCCATGACGGGCGGGCTTGGCTTTGCCAAGTATCATAAGTAACAACAACATAATAAAACTAATGACTGTCTTGATAATTATTTTAGTTAAAATAATTTGAAGGCAGCTTATTTAAATTATGTATATGAGGATGAGTTAGTTTATCATTCTACTATTACATTTTGCCTGTTTTAATTAATGTGACCAAGACTAATAGTTCAAATCATAATCTAAACGATTACAAAAAACCAAGTTAATTTGGTAATCGAACCCACAAAAGGTCAGAATGCTATTTTTTAAATGGGAAAGAAAACGTTTGGTCTAGATATTCCACGGTCACTTTTCACACATGAAGGTCAATTACGCCATCACTTGTAGTTTAAAATGGACTCCGAATCACTGCAAACATCCAATTGCGAGGTGAAAATCGAACCCACGAACTGTTGAACTCAAGGTTAGAGTATTAACATGTGTGATATCGCATAGCGAATATATTGACAGACGAAGGCAGTTACAAGACACATGATTATGCTTTGAGTATTAATCTTTTCAAACATTTTATAATCCATAAAGCTTATATTCCCAATTAACTATCAATATAGTAAAGTCGAAAATCTAATGTTGCAAAAGAGGTTACCCGAAAAACTTTTATTTTGAGATGGAAATCCTCTAAAACGAAATTATAAAATGATGCAACTAATTAAAATTTTTCAGGAAAATATCTGTATTTAGTATTTTAAATGCTTACATTGTTTGGAATTATTTAAAATTTACCTGTTAATTATACTATCTATATTTAACGTCAGCTGAAATATTTATAAGCGAAAATCCTGCAAAATAATTGCAACAAATAAATTTTTTTTTAATAAACTTGTAATGGTTTCTCTATTTACATTAGATCATTAACATGTTTTGAAATCTAGCTATTAAATATCCTTGAAAAGAAATTTTAAAAATTTCGTTGTTTTACATGCTTTTACTTTCTAATATTTTTAAAACTTGTTTTAATTATTTTTATTTAGTTTTCAGTTAACTGTTATGTTAAAATTTAGCTTGTGATGAATTTCTTTTATATTAGCGTAGGATTCTTGCAGTAATCTTTAAAATTAGGCTTAGTGAATTTCAGTGTATGATTCTTTTTTGTTTGTCATTTTTTCTTAATATGGTATGCTATAGTTTTCGGAACAAGACAGATTTGAAAATAAATATTTCATATTTCTCCAATTGTGTTCTTGCCCAAAATCAAAATCATGAATTCGAACTTTTATTCTAATATACTTTATACAACTGTTTTTGTTGTTACTAATGACACTTGGCATCGCCATGCTTACCCATCAAGAGACTAGGCGAATGAGGTCAGAGAGAGAGAGAGCGTCTTCTGTTTTTGAATAGAGCACCCTCAGACGAAGGTGGTAGTAAGACTTTTTGGCTCACAGATGGCAGCACCATCTGAATCTTCCAATTTAGAGATTGAAACCAGAGAAGACCCATAGCCTGGCTCCAACCATTCCCAGAGGTATTAATTTGGAATGGGATTCTAGAGGACATTGCGACCCGACATATTTTACGCGCCCTAGTCGCCATAAGTGAACACGACGGATCTCCGGCTAAGTCGGGATTCAAACTCAGCACCTGTTGGCAGCGAGAACGACGCCCTAACTAACCAGGCCACCGCGGCTCAAATGCAACTAATAATAATATTTTATTTAATACAACTAATAATATTTTATACTTTTACTTTAATATACACACTTTATACAATTACTAATACTTTATACAATGTTTTTTTAACTACTTTCCTATCAGAATTAACTATTGGAAAGTAATGATTGATGTATTGGATTTATACAAGCTATTCTTCGAACTTTGACATAAAAAAACATAATTTGATGTATAAAGAGTAAAAAATAACTAGTTATCTATTGACAGATGAACACAAAATAAAGCATTTCGGAAGAATTTTCATATTTTGTTATCATTATGAGCAAAAAATGAATAACATTTTGTGTAAAATTATAACAAGTGAGAAAATTCGGCCTCATAATTTCTAATGTAATATATATCTCAAATCTTTCAAGCGAAATTTTTTCATTATGCTATTCAGAAACCAAATAAGCAATTTTATTTATAAGGAAGATGTTGTTGCTTTCTGATGATCAAAATGATTGATATTTACTGTGCATCGATTGATAATGTAATGATTGATGTTTATTAAATCCTTTGTGTGTAAAGTTTAACTCGTAAATGCATGAATGTTTTGATAAATAAAATTTGGAATCATGAAATGGATATAATTAATGTGGGAAAACTAGAACATAAAACCATTTAGATTGTTTTAAATTGTAGACTAAAACATGTTTTAAATTAATTATTATTATAAAATTAAAAATTGTAGATAAAGCATGCTACATCACAAAAAACTATATTTTTCTTCAATCAATTTACCAGTATAAACGCTCTTGTATCTCGCCTTATTTCATTTCTAATGCCAACCTGAGATCAGTTCCAGTAAAAATAAATGGACTAGATTAACATTAATTAATTAACTTTTTATTTCGAATGGGGGGCACCCTTGAGCAAGTAAGTACATTAGCCCATTTGCCGCAACAAGGCCGGAAACTGCTACTCATTACCAGGTGAACAACTGTGAACAAAGTCACGGAGGTACGAGTAGCATCGCCCACGCCACACCACCACAAACCCGTTTATAGGGCGGGCCACATTCATCCATCATCTGAGGAAAGGACAAGAAACACACACACACACACACAGAGAGAGAGAGAGAGAGAGAGAAAGTACATCCATGCCCGAGACGGGGTTCGAACCCAGGTACTCCAAATCCGTAGTCATTTACGCTAACCACTAGACAGGTTGGGCGGCATAATTAACTTAGATGGTACATAGATAATTTTTTACCAGTTTTTCCGAAAATGGTGCTTTTAAGGATTAAATTACATAGGAATGTATACTGATAATAAAAAATACCAACACCTATACATTTGGTATTCAAATTTATTTCGAATTAGTTGCTTCATAAAACTATAGAAACAGTAACCTTATAATTTTTGTTCAATTATATCATCGATTTAAAAATAAAAAGAAAGTAAGACAAAATTAATGAATTCAAAGTAAAACAGTTCGAAATATTTCCTTTCGTGAATTGTTGAGAGACCGTGAATGAAATCGAAATATCTTTCGAGTTTACAAGCAATATCTATTTTGCATTTAAGCTTAAAATGAAGAAGTTATGAGTTGGAGAGGGGAAAGTTTTCCTCCCAAATATGCAGACACTTCAACGTTAAGATAAATAATGAAATAACTTTTTTCCCTTTGGGAGATATTGCTCTTCAACTGCCGTATCCGACAGTTTGGAGCAAATATTTTATTTTGAACAGCTCTCTTGAGTGAAATCGCTTTAATAAAATATTCCTTTACACAACTACTTCCTAAAGCCATGTTTCTTAATAAAGTTCCAGAACTTGAGGATGTTATTTTTATGCTTTTAAATCTTATGCCTTAAGTACTTTCTATACAGACTGAATTATTTTTTGTTAAAAGAGGGGTGAATCTATAATTTTCCCCTAAATTTTATTAAAGGATATCTTTGAGTGTTTTAAAAGTCACAAATCTTTTGAATCATATAACAGGAATCTGAAAATAAAAGTGAATTTATACTTGAATATTATGATTATAATTTTGATATAGATATGAAACGATGTCGAAAGAAAACAATAATTATTAAACTAATATAAAAAGAAGATATAGAAGTAAAATTTGCAAAGATTAAGAGGTCAATGAATGAAAATTGTGTATTGTAATATATATATCTATATATACATAATTGGTTCAGTTAGAAAGTTGGTTTTAAAAATATTGCTGTGTAATTACTGGCCATTAAAATTGCTACACCAAGAAGGTGACATGCTACAGACGTGAAATTTATACGAAAGGAAGAAGGTGCTGTGATATGCAAATGATTAGCTTTTCAGTGCATTCAGACAAATCAGGCGCCAGTAGCGACACCTACATTGTGTTTAAATGGGGAAATTGTTCAGCCTGTTCCTCATAGACAAATTGCATTTGAACGTTGTTGCCTGGTGAAAAGTTGTTGTGATGCCTCGTGTAAGAAGGAGAAATGCGTACCAGCACGTTTCTGACTTTGATAAAGGTCGAATTGTAGCGTACTGGAATTGCGGTTTATCTTATCGAAGTATTGCTGCTCGCGTCGGTCGAGATCCAATGACTGTTAGCAGAGTATGGAATCGATGGGTTCAGGACGGTAATACGGAACGCCATGTGGGATATCAACGGCCACCTATCACTAGCAGCCAAGAAGACAGGCATATTATCCGCATGGCCGTAATGGATCGTGCAACCACGTCACGAGCCGTGAGGCAAGAAACGGGGTCGTTTGGAAGACAACAAGTGTCTGCACGAACAGTTCGACGACGTTTGCAGCAGCATGAACTCTCAGCTCGGAGACCATGGCTGCGACTTCCCTTGACGCTGCGTCATAGACAAGAGCGCCTTCAATGGTGTGATCAACGATGAACCTGGGCGCACGAATGGCGAGACGTCATCTTTTCAGATGAATCCAGGTTCTGTGTACAGCATCATGATGGTCGCATCCGTGTTTGGCGGCATCGTGGTGAACGCACACTGGCAGCGTGCATTCGTCATCGTCATACTGGCCCATCACCTGGCGTGATGGTATGGGGTGCCATTGGATACACGTCTCGGTCACCTCTTGTTCTCATTGACGTTCTTTTGAACAGTGCACGTTACATTTCTGGTGTGTTACGACCCGTGGCTCTACCCTTTGTTCGAGCCCTGCGAAACCCTACGTTTCAGCAGGATAATGCCCGACCGCATGTTGCCGGTATTGTACGGACCTTCCTTGATACGGAACATGTTCGGCTGTTGCCCTGGCCAGCACGTTCTCCTGATCTTCCACCAATAAAAAACGTCTGGTCAATGGCTGCCGAGCAACTGGCTCGTCACCAAACTCTAGTCACTACGGTTGATGAACTGTGGCATCGTGTTGAAGCTGCATGGGCATCTGTACCTGTACATGCAATCCAATCTCTGTTTGACTCAATGCCCAGGCGTATAACTGCTGTTATTACTGCCAGAGGTAGTTGTTCTGGGTACTGATTTCTCAGGATCTATCCAGCCAAATTTTTTGAAAATTTAATCACTTGTAATTTCTAGTATAATATATTTGTCCAATAAATATCATTTTGTTATCTGCATTTCTTCCTGGTGTAGCAATTTTAGTGGCCAGTAGTGTACTTTAAAATCCTTTAAATATGTACTTTCTGATATTTCAAAAGAAAAGCTTTTATCAAAGAGATAGAAAATTAAATTCCTACATTAATATGCACATATATTCACATAAATTAACTATTAACTTTAATCTATAAATTAGTTAACCCCTTAATGGATTTGCCCGTGTTAAGACGAATGAAAGCTACCCGCTAATTTCTCTCATACGGGTGTTCTTGTATCTTGCATTGTTTTATTTCTAATGTCCATATGAGATCCGTTTTGGTAAAAATAGATGATAATAAAACTTCTTTAACATTGATGGCACATAGATAATTTTTTTTATCAGTTTCTCCGAAAAAATACTTGTGTTTTAAAATGTTGAATAAGAGATAAAATTGTAAATCCTTCAAAATAACTTTGATACTATCTTTGAATTGTCTCAATGATTAGATGTAAAATACTCATCATTTCTGATAACCTTTCAATTACAGCTAGTAAGCGGAACAAGTTAGATACATGTGACTATTTTTAAATGGAAGAAAATACTCGCTTTTACTGGTTAAAGTGTTGTGTTTGTGAAAATTGTTGCACTGGAGTGCTTACCTATACTTAACCTTAAGTTCGGTTCTACCAACTAGATAGAAGCCGTCGGGTGGGTATCTTCGTAATTTAGAGGCAGGGACCAAGCAGAAAACTCCCGTGACTTGGCACACCCAGAGGTATCATTTCACATGGAGGACATTGCGTCCACGACATATCAAACGTTCCCCATCCGCTTTTAACGAACATGTTGAATCTTTCGTTAAGCCGGGATTCGAACTCATAATCTTTCGGTAGCGAGAATAGTGCCTTAACCAACCAGTCCACCACGACGTCTGTGCACGTGAAAGTGCAAATCCTGAAAATTTGGGAAGATTCCTCATGAACTGGATGCTTCCTTTTCAAATCATTAATTGCGTTTATTCAAATAATCCCCTGCTAAATTTTATGATGTATTTGATGTTTTAAATATTTCTATTGATTTTAGCAACAATTTTACCTCTAAAAGATGCTTTATATGAAAAATAGCTTTTCAAATAGTTTATTTGACAACATATAAATGAATTCTGAAAAATTGACAACAACTGAGATTTTTGTTGAATGCACATTTTTTTACATTTTATTGGTTAATTAGATTTTCAAAAATACATTTGAATTTATAACAAATTTTTATAAATTCTGTTGTTATATTACTTATGACACTTGGTGAAGTCAAGACCGCCCATCAGGGACTAGGAGAATAAAGTCTTTTTTTTTTTTTTTTTTTTTGAACAGAGTAACCCCATACCAAGGTGGAAGTACGATTTTGGCTTCTAGATGGCAGCACCATCTGGGTATTTCAATTAAGAGATTGAAGCCAGAGAAGACCCATGGCCTGGCTCCAAACAGCCCCAGAGGTATTAATTTGGAATGAAGGACATTGCGACCACAACTTATTTTACTTGCCCCAGTCGCCATTAGTGAACACGACGGCTAAGCCGGGATTCCAACTCACAACCTTTCGGTAATGAGGACAACTCCCTATACAACAAGGCAACAGCGGCCATAAATTGTGCAATAAATCTAATGCAAGGAAATTATATTTTATACATGCAGAATAAATGAATGAAGTTTTTATTAAGTATAATTAATGTCTCTCATACCAGTTTATCATGCTAGTTTTATTGAATGGGAAGACAAATCTGAGTATCTTCAATTCAACAGTTTATGAATTTGAATTTCATCACAAGTATTGATATTTGTCGTAATTCAAAATCAATTATAATTTGTTTGTTTCGATTAAATGAGTTTTCTTGTAAAAGTATAGCCACTCTAAAGTAATCATCTAATCAATAACTCATAAATGGATTGTCAATTCATTTGCCATTCATTTTTTTATCCTTCTAAATATGGAAAAAAAACTGATGTTTCTAATAATTTTGTTCTGTAAATCGCATATTAAATATTTCAAATGATTCTAAAAGTTCAAATATTTATTATCTATAAACCTAATTGAACAATAAATCAGTTATTATGTTAGTCCTATATAAAAATGAAAACAATTTAAATATTTTGCGCAGAACAAATAACAACGTAGATGCCATATTTTAACTTGCAATTATACAAAAAAATAATACACGTACAGAGTTTTATATCATCCTAACTATAGGAATGATTTAACTTAATTAAATTAGTCAATGTCAATAAACTATGCAATATGGCTCCATCCTAAGTATTTGCTAATTATTGTTAATGACGAAACGTGCATCGACAAAACTATCAAAGACGTGACACAATCCAATATCACTTAATATTCAATTTTCATATTCATATAATTGTTTTCAGTTGTCAGTTACAATTAACATCATGAGATGGGAGAAACATAGACATTCGTAAACTACACTTTATCTGATAATGCAGTCAGGAGCTATAAGCACGGCCTCATCTAATTAGGCTAATGAGGACAGAATATCTCCATTATCTGATTACGTTTTCCTTCCCTCGAAAGGCTCCCTTCCAATCCAAATCAGATTACTAAACAGAAGTGACATGATGGGTCTTTGGAATGAAGAAGAAATTATAATCACGTTCCCTTTGGCCTTCTGAACTTACTGGTTTGGGAAGGGAATTTATATACAGTGACATAATAACCCAGGTTTCATTTTATTCGATTTTATACCGATGACTGTCTTGGAATTTGTCAGTTCATTAGGAGCTGGGTTGGAGAGTTATTTTCTGCCCGATTTCGTTTGAGGATATGTTTGATTCTTTTTTTTCCCGCCAGATGATATGTTGATTAAAATTGTTCCTGAGCTGTCACCTGCAGGAACCCGATATCTTTATTCGCGGGTTTGGCTTTAATTTAGTGCCAGAGTTCAAAAGACAATCATTGTTCTTTAGATTACGGATTATGTCTAATTTTTTTTTCATTTTCAATGCTCCAGCTTTTAAGTTCGTCACGAATGAACCCGGATTCTTATTGTCACTGATAAATAAATTAATCTCTCAAAGTCAACAAACGAATATTTATTCGGTACAAATTAATATTTATTCGGTAGCTTTAAGAAAGTGATACACTTTTAATTATATTTTTGAAAGTATTAATCAAATAAGTGTTTTCTCTGTTTCCATTTGTATGATGATGATATCTTGACAGATACTCTTAATCAGTTAAATATCTTTGGATGCGTATAATTCTTGGACAGAATTTTCATTCTAATGGGTTATTTTCTAATCAAGTATTGTTCATCAAATTTTTTTACAAATTTATTTTGAATAAATTGAATTTGATTATTTTTTAATTTTTTTAAAAGGGGGAATAGAGGGGAGAGGGAATGTAGTTTTATATATTCATTTTTTAAAAAAGCATATAGTTTTATACATTCATTTTTTTTATCTTGAATTCCTTTTTATGAAATTTAATATCTTTTTGCAAATTATTTAAAATCAGAATTATTTAAACTGTATAAAATGCTTCTTAACTGAGTATATTTAGATAGGAGAAATTCATTTTTTATAACTTCAATTCGTAAAGTCAGTTAGACTATACTTTAGAGTGCCCTTTATTTGATTCTCGCCAAGTTGTGATCGTGATTGATCACCAAGCTGGGCAAAACTGGATCCAGTTGAGGCTCTGATTAGTTTATCGTTTTTAGAATTTTGAAAATCCAAAGGGTGTTGCGTTATTTTTAAATGTTCAAGCATACCTATTAGCACTGTAATCGGCGCGAACAGAAATAGCGCCAAAAAAAATGCCAAATTCGCCAAAGGGCACCCTAAAGTACGGTTTTACCTTAAAATCTATAATTAATTGAATATTTTTTATTAAATCTATCTTTAAAAGCATATTTTTCTTTTTTTTTTCTTCCTTGTTTGAATTATTGGTAATGAATAAAAATCAAATTTCTTACATACTACCAAAGCAAAATATGCAACGTGTTTTGTTTTTTTATTTTAAAATTTATTTATATATTTCAAATAAATAATATTACATTGCAAAACTACTTGGATGAAACTTGATTTATATTAAACTAAAATATTACAAAGGACGAAATTGATGTGATTTGCGATTATATAAATAGTGACAAATGGTTCAAGTATTGAAACAATTTGCATTAAATGGTAGATATCAATTATTCCTTAGACCAGCAGTCTTCAATCGGTTGGTCTTAACGGGGCTTAATGATTGGACAGTGCTCTTTGGCAAAGAAGGATTCGGAATTCGATTCTAACAACTGTTGAACAATGGAAAATGGGTATGGCATTTCATTTTCATGTAGTATTAATCCCATAGAATATTTAAATGATTTAGTCTACAGCGGCTTGTGGTTGTCGAGCTTTTCCTCATGTATTGCCAAATCTGTTGCCCATAAGCTTATTAAGGCATAGTAAAAAAAAAAAAAAAAAAAAAAATAGAGCATTAAAAAATAAAATGAAAATTTCCAGGTTCGATTTCGATTATAGTTGAACCGAATAGTTAGAGTATTCTAGCAGGCTCATCTGTTTGGATAGATACTTGAGAATTTAATGTGTTTATACAAACAAATATTTATTTTTTCGAGAAGTCAAAAACAAAATGAATTTTATAGAAAATATCATTTCATTCATCACAAAACATATAATATTGTTTGAATTTTTTACAATGTGGATGATATATTTCCTGAAACTACGACGAACTTGTGACAACATGTACATTCTTTGAGAACATGTGGGATACTCTATAAAGAGTTTTTGCAATTTTTATTGAAATTAACATTAATGCTTTAATTTCTCAAGGAGAGATAAGCTATCATTCGTCTTTGATCTACTTCGCAAGTACAGCGGACAAGTGCTTTAGTTAAAAAAATAAATAAAAAAAAAAATTGAGAAGAAAATTAAAAGGAAATTAAGAGAGAAATAAACGTATTAGCTTAATGTGACATTTACACAATATTAAATGCTTACCAATTGATTTTTTGTTTCAAATTTACATCGCCTAATTTTATCAAACTTTTTAAAAAGAAGATTGAGGTAGTTTAAAGTAGTACAAACACACTCACTTATATAAAGTTTATTAGCATATTTTTTTTTTTATCAAATTTAAATCCTTAAAATTCTCAATTACGGAATATCATAAGCTAGTTGCATGGTTAGACACTGGCGTTTTATTCAACTATTCCTAAGTTCGAATTTCATTCCACTTCTTATATTTATATCCCATTTGTATTAGTCTGGAATCCATTATCAGCTATAAGATTCGGTCTAATTACCACATCATGCGCTAAAATTGATCGTTGTGCACCAAATAATGCAAAATGGGTACGTTAAAACGTTATTTAGTTTTGAAATAAATTATTCGTTTTACAATAAATGATATTTTTATCAATTGTTGTTGAACATTTTATAATATCGTTGTCTGGTTATTATAAACAAAATATTTATATTATTTAACAGGTTTATTTTTGTTAAATTAGAAAAATTCAAAGGTATTCTTACGTGAAAAATAAATTTGTTAGTAATTAGCAAATCAGAATATTTAACAATAAAAATAATAAGTTTTAATCATAATTTGATTAATTTAATATCGAATTTTCATTATCTATTCATAGTAAACTCATTTTCATGGTTCTTTAAGAATGACATCAAGCTGCAAAAGATGAAAATAACGATACCATTCAGGATTTATTATTCTACCATTTATGTTCTCATTATTAAAATTTATGATTCCCTATCTTTATTAATCCTCTGAATAATGACTCTCATTATAAAATATGACAGAGTGTTTAGCTTGGTTGATATCGAGGATTAGAGATTTCTCTCTCTCACCCCTGTAAACAACCAATATTTCACTCATTTCTGAAAGGAAAATTTCACCCCAGTATTTAAAGTAAATTCTCTTATGAGTTCAAATCTCTATTAATTTCTGTTTACCGAAAGGGATTATTTTCTGCAATGAAAATGCCTGAAATTAACAGTGCTACTGAAGAATTAAAATTCTTCTAGACTTATTCGAAAGATTTCAGTTATCCGAAAAAAACAGGAAAGTTTGCCTTAAAAAATTTTAGTGTTACGAATAGTATTTCTGATGTTTTGTTCATTAAGAAAATTCACAGAAAATGCAGAATCATTTTTTTAAGATTAGAAATAGAGATTGAATAACGAGCTTCGAAAAATATATTGTTTCTTAACTTTCGCAAGCCAGTGTAATTTGGTTGTTACTGAGATATATAAACTATTTGTGTTTCTTTAAATAAAATTCACTTCTAATAGTTATTCCTTTTTTTATTCCATGACAAAAATTTGGGACTTAGTTTGGATATGTGCTTGAAAATTTATAAGGTTGTGGGATTCTGGAATTTAAAAAACATGAACTTACTAGCACGATATGAAACTTTACTTAAAGTCAGACAAACTTTCTCGTTATAGTTAAAATAATAAATTTAAGGTACCTTTATGTTAAACCATGACACAAATATCTTTAATCTTTAGTTCTAAAACATTTATTTCAGTATTTTCTAAAATTAAATTTTTGTTTGATTCTTATTAAATATATTTGAACAATAAGAAATGATTTGTTGTCAATTTAGTGGAATTCGCATCAACTTTCCTGGTCGACAGGATTTTACATCATTTGCCAATGAATGATCAGTTCGCTCCAAGAATAGTTCTAAATTCTTTTTGATTAAAATTAAAACCACATTACTGAAATTATTAACGATAATAAACAAAAATCATTAGAAAATATAAACAAAAATCCTAAAATTCCACTGTGATATCCCCATGAAGATGATGTTCGAAGAGATATTTATTTTTGCAAAATGCATGCTAATATAATATTGTAACCAATTAGATATAATCTTATCTAAGATACATCATATCTTAAGATATATCTTATTTGATATATCTTAATCTGTGGCTTACCATAAGATATAAATTACAATGCAGTGGAGTCCATTCCTCTTTATGCAATTCGTACTTTTTAAAGACTCCGAGATAAATTATTTGATGGATCAATGTTTTTGAGTATAGAAATATAAATATTCTTAGAGCAGTAAAATTATGTGAAACATTATTTAAATCCATTGGCACAATTACAAAATAACTGGCTTTCAATAAGAAAAGCAAAAAAATAATTGAAAATGTTTAAAGATTCTTATTTAAATTTTCAGAATATTGTGATGACAATTTAGTATGGAACTTCAATCAAGAAAGAAAAATTCTCCTTATTGCAAGAAAATATTTCGCATTTTAAAAAAAAAAAAAAAAAAAAAAAAAATCCTTACAAAATGCTTTTTTTTATTGTACTAAATGAGAAATAAAAAAAATTGATAGTGATAAAAATTTGTTTTGTACTGTATGTATTTATCGTATTTTGAAAAATTATATGCTTAAGATATAGTATAATGTAGTAAAATAAAAACAAATTAATGATTAAATCAACAATTTTTCTAATTTATATACTGAACTGAAACAAAAAATAATTAACTTATAGATTTGCACACAAGTTTAGGTAAAATATTGATCCTTGTTAGAATTAATCAAATAACAGTTTATGAGGAAACCCTATTTTATCCAAAATAAATTTAAATCGAGGAAAGATAACTTCACTGGAGCTAATTTCTGCCTGATAAGAATAAGAGTGTAGCTGTTGGTTATTGAAAAAAAAAAAAAAAAAAAATCAAAGGTATGTGCACAGTTACTTTCTGTACTATATTTCGATACCTCCTTCCTATAGCAATCGATAACCGGAAAGTGGTAGGGGGAAAAGTAAACCTAAAGAATTTTTTTAGCGTCTATGCCGACTATTTATTACCTATGGCCTCTTGCCAAACCTCTTTTACACCCTCAGTCTAGAGGAAGTCCAGAATCCCTTTACTGTACAAGCTCTGGACACTTTTATAGATATTACTTTATTTCTAAGTTTTTTCACGCCCATCAGTTCTCGTATCAGCTGCTTCAAGTTTAGCTGAGTATATTTAGGATAAAAATTTGTATAAATGTTTCATAAATGTTTTTATTTTGTTTTACCTTAAAAGTAAGTTTTATACTGGTTGATAAATTTGAAAATAATAACTGATAATTAAAATTCTATGCAGGTCCTTTCGAAATAACTTATTTTTAAGAGCTGAGATTATTTTGTGCTTTCGTTTCGGCATATTTATTTTTTATTAATTTGTTTCCAGGTAATTTATATTTTGGTAGAATAATAGATTGCATTGTGTAGCATTAAAACTATCGTTTTAACAATTTTTCGAAATGATAAAAAAACGTTTAAGTTTTTTATTTTGTATTTACGATAAATTTCTAGCAAAAATTTTAATACTGAATACTTTTTAGTTACTTTGTTTAGGCTTTGTTGAGATTTTTGAGTGTTCACAATACTTGAAATTTCAAGTTTTTGATTGATAAATGGAAAGAATCAGCAAAATAATTTTATTTGTAAATTCAACACTTCGATAAAAATTAAATATTAAAATATTTTATATATAATATATTCTTTTATATAAAATATATTCTTGAATATATAAATATATTCTTTAAAATATATTCTTGAAATAGTATTGATTATTTATTTTAAGTGTTTTATTATTACAAGAAATGTATTCAAATTCTCAAATTATAAATAAAAATATTTAAAAATAATTTTATCAATTTATAGCATTAGTGACAGTTTAGGTTTCTGTAAAGTGCTAATGAAACCTTGAAATTTAGGTTCAAATATAGAGTGATCTTTTTAAAGTGACAGTGTTTAGAGAGCCCTGTGCCTCGATCTAATAGCCGAAATGGCACCAAACTTGGTATTTAAATTAATCAAGACACAGGAAAAAAGATTCCATAAAAGCAGTTTTAAAAATCGCCTATAGGGCATTTTGTGGCACTGCTGTAGTTTACAATAACGAGAATTAGCATAAAAAATGGGTATCAGAGAAAAATGCAAATGTTGTGCGATGACAGCGCCAGTAATAGGGGCTCTAGAAGCAAGTAGTAGACATCTTCGATAAATAATCTCAGCTGAAGTAAGCGAGCTCAAGTGGCCATGCCTCTCACGTGACCGGAGCGTGCGTTACTGGTGAAGCTTTATTATATGAATCAATGTAATGCATCCACAGCTCTTCAGGAATTTCGAACCAGAAGAAAATTACGTTTTTATTATTGGTATTTCTGAGAACGGTGCTCACATTGTATGTGATCTAATTCCTCACTGGAGAAGTTAATGTAGTAAATAAACATTAATAATTGAACTGTACGTGTTAGTATTTTTCTTTTCTCACATTTTATATACTGTAAAGAGCCACAAAAAGCCCTAGCGGTGATTTTTGGAACTAAACTTTTTTCACAGAATCCTTTTTCTTATGTTTTGATAAGTCTATATAACTAGTTTGGTGCCATTGCGGCTATTAGATCGAGGTACAAGGCTCTCCAAAAACACTCTCACTTTAAAAAAGCTCACCCTATATATCAATAAAATAAAACATTCCTTAAAATAATTAAATTTTGTGTCATTTGTAGTTATAACAATAGAAAATCACCAGGCATTACATTTCCATAGTTTGTAAGACATTCAAATAATCCTAGTTTGTTGAAAATTTATCAGAAAATTCATCCTATATAAATTTATATTTTTATTTCAAATTTGCTTTCATATATTTTATTTTATATTTTTATTATTAAATCACAGAAAACTATTTAAAATATTTATTAAAAGCTGAAATTTCTATAAACAAGAATACCAACATTATACTTGTGAAAGCTTAATAATTTATCTACACTTGACTGTAAAAAAAAAAAAAAAAAAAAAAAAAAAAAAAAAATTAATTTTGAATAATTTTTTTTAATGTGTTGAAAATGCAACAATGAAATTTTTAATTTTCATTCAGTAATTGAAATAAATGCAATTATTTGAAGGAAGGATGGTTAAAGATTTATTTTAGAAGGTCTAAAAAACTGATAATAAATCTCTTCCCCACATTAAATATTATTTTATCACTTTTAAAATGATTTTCGCACACATAGATAGAAATATTAATGTAATTTGACGATTTTAGTAATCTTAATTTTGCAGCTTCGACTAAAGGGTAAATGTTTTATGGATTGTTCGCCCAAAATATTTATTACACATATGAAAGTAAAGAGTTTATAGGTGATTTGATCATTAAACGGCTGTCAAGTATGCGACATTTATGCGGTTTTCGTCTGCAGGGTTTTGCGGTAGGATATTATCCTATTAACCATGAACCAAGGGGGGGGGGGAAATAAAAATATACTTGAAATCGACTGATGAGGTCAATCAATGTCTGTGCTGGTGATTTTAGTTTGAAAGCTAGTATGAGATATTACGTCATAATAGTTAAAATATAGAAGTTTAATGTATCTCGAAATTGGTTATATTACTTTTCGTTGCCAAAATGATAACTCTATTTTGCGAAATGAAAAAAGGAATTGTGATCAGTGTTTTGATGCGCAAATTTGAAAGGAATTTATTAGTTTATCATAATCGATTTTAAATATAAAATATATTCTTTGTAATAAGGATTATTTTCCCCCATTTTTACGTGAACTTTATGTAACTTCTTTTGGATTCACTTTGTAAA
>JAPDSC010084940.1:0-12161 GCA_026290005.1 Latrodectus geometricus | reverse complement strand
GTGTGTCAGCCAGGCTGGCAATATGGGGTGCGCTGCTCCACTTTTCCAACTGAACCCTATTTGGTGTGGAGTCCGACTTCCTCAGTACACACATGCCATAGGTACCCGTTTATAGGGTAGGCAACCATTCACACACAAAGAAAGGACAAAGACAAGAAAGAGAGAGAGAAAGTACATCCATGCCCGAGCCAGGATTCGAACCCAGGTCCCACTCATCTGTAGTCAGGCACGCTAACCACTAGACAGGTTGGGCGGCATCAAAGTTAATTAAGCAACACATTTGCAATGATTTATCTCAATGTATATTCCATTAGAATGAATATTACTTTTTTATATTTGGACTAATTTAACAATCTTTCATGAAGAAATAGAAGTAAACAAAAAAAAAAGTATTGCAAATGCATTAACATATTCCATAAGTGATCACATACTAGAATTTGAAAATAAAACATTATTTGATAACCGTTAAATATAGATCAAGTAAAAAAAAGAATAAATGATATAACTTATTTTTAAAAAAAATTTATTCACAAAAATGTAAATAATGTGCAATAAATTTGATTATTAAATATTGCCTTCACAAATTCATAAGTGAAATTAAAGAAACAATAAAATTGTGCTATTTTGCAAACTATATTTTCCTTCTTTAGCAATATTATATGTGAAATAGAAATATAGACAAGAAGAAAGTTTTCTGTTAAAATAGAATGTGTCTTTCTGTGTGAGAAACGAGGAAAATTCTTTATTTCAAAACACTGGAGTTCAACAGAATGCGTTTATCATACAAATGAAAGGGTTGGGAAATAAAAGACCTTGTCGTGTTTGCTTTTAAAAAACTGCAATTCACTTGGTTACAGTTACTAACAACACAGTGCAATATCTAACAATTGGCAACACTCCAGAAATTAAATCATCACCTAAAACATTTCGATGTTAATCAGGTGAATGTATCACATAAAACAGATTATTAAAGATATATTAGTCAGAAACAAAGCTTTTTGGAAACTATTGCGTGACGTTTTGTGTATAAGAAAATTATTTACTGTTTTTAAAAATGAAAACCCTTTATATTGATCAAGCACCATATAAATCATAACAGAAAATTCAAATCTCATTGATCTGCTAGGCGAAAAATTAAATTCGGCGCATTTTCTTTGTTCATCCATGAAAGAACTTTCAAATACATGGCTTCAAGTTAAAGTAGTTCAGAGAACTGTAATTCGGCACAGGAATTCTTCGTGTTTCAGCTTCCGAGTCTTAACAAGTTTTTATGTTTCCAAATTTTAAAATTTCCTCAAATTTTGTATATCTGTTCAATTTTTAGTTTAAAACAAAACTGTTGGTTCTTTAAAATCCGGATCTTTTTAAACTAATTTCAAGCAAAAATATAGGGTCCAAAGATTTAGACACATAAAATTAAATTTTAAAAGCATAAAATGTTTTTAAATATATTAGTTTGGGGAAAAAGTAATCCATTATTTTTTCGGTAGACGTCTGTAGTGATCGATATCTCGTGAGGAATCTATCTAACAATTTCAGATTTATGGTCATTGGAAAGGTGACATTTGACACTAAAATATCCTCTTGCGGTTTTTTGTTTGATTAATTCAGTTACGAGTACAAGGTTTTAAAAATGGAAGACAACAAACAGAAAATTCGATACATTTTCGTTTTTCTCTTGTAACGGCGAAAAAGATAGCTGGGTGGCTAAAACTGTGAAAGATGTTTATCGTCCTATATAAGACTGTAACAACCAGTTACGTACAATATTTGTTTCGACGATTCCGTTCGGGTATTTTTGATGTTAGAGATGCATTTCGCATGTGGATACAGCTTCGTCGAAAATGTCTATAAAATATCAAAAATGATCGAAGTTAACCGTATGTCAGCAGTCGTAACGCGCAAGACCTAAAAATCTACATGAAAACTGTTTTAAATCTTTTTACAAAGCGAATCCAAAAGAAGTTACGTAAAGTTCACGTAAAAATAATGGATTTCTTTTCCCCCAACCTAATATATAGTATTATGGAAGGACATGAAACAAACTGCCCACACTGTTTAGTGATCAGCGTTCCTGACTGCGGATAGGGAGGTCTTGGGTTGGAATCCCGGTTCGGGATGGATGTACTTTCTCTCTCCTGTTTTTATCCTTTCCTTATATAAATAGGTTATGAATGGTTGCCTACCCTATAAACGGGTATCTATGGTCTGTGTGTACTGAGGAAGTCGGAATCCACAATAAATTACGGTTCAGTTGGAAAAGTGGATCCCATAATGTTGTCTTAAGCCAGCTAGAAATGGCATCCTTGCCAGTCTAGCTGGCTCAAGACAACAACATGAAACAAAAAACGTTTTCCCCACATAATAATATTGAAACAAACAAAAAATTTAAGTAGTGTTTATATGCTTATATTATTCTCAACAGCTGAATTAAGATAGCACTTTTAAATTTGCTTTTTTAACTGTTTTAAAACAAGATTAAAATAAAGCATATTTTTAGCTTTTTTTAAAGCTAATAGATTTTTTAGAATTTTGCGTTGATGAAGAAACAAAATTTCTTCAAAATCGCAGAAACTTTTCACCGTATCTGTCTTATATAGTTTATCAAACAAAATTCAAATTCAACTTAACTAAAATTGATACTTGGCAGATATATAAAAACAGCTTTTCTTAATTTACAGTTTTAGAAATGTTATTCAGTTTTAATTTTGTATCTAAATGAATCTTTTAGTATTAACTGAAATAAACCTCCATGGCAGTCAAATGTTAGCTCTTTTCAGCTCGAATCTCTATAGATGTTTGTGGAGTTAAACTGTAATAAAATTGTAATAAAGCAATAAAAGATGAATGTCTGTTAGACATGAGATCACAAAGTTGCATTAAGAATGAAATATTTAAAATTGTTTTTAAATTCTTTTAATATTATTAACTAATATAGAATAATCTCAATTTAAATCTTTTTAGCAAAATTGATGCAAATGATAAAGAATTTAAGTTTATACTCTCATGTGTAAATATTTACCATAAAAGGGACAAACATAACTTACCAATGGTGAGAAAGGAATCAGAGATAATTTAAACTCAGTTCCAAATAATTTTCACATTTTAAAAAATTTGTCACATTTACATTAAATGCTAACTGAAAATAACTATTTTATTACTATCAGTTACGAAATTGTGGGGAAAAAGCTACAAACCCCATCGACAGTTATCTTGACAGAAAAGATTTCATATGTAAATGCTTTCATGTCAACTAATTATTTTAATACGTGTACCTCAAGTGAGTGAATCATTTTTATTGAAAAAAAAATTTACTTGGATAAATTAAAATAAAATCATATTTATATTTCGCACATAGTTTATTGTTTCTATTTCAAAGTGTTATTAAATCGCCATATATAAATAAAAATAATTTTATAAAATAAATGTTATTGTGTGCAGTTTTTAAAAGATCTAATTTCTAGTATACTTTGTAATTTATAGTATTTTTCTAAAACAAACATCTAACATGTTTATTCTTAACGATTGTTATTTTAGTATTGTATTAATCATACGTGACTATTCTTAATTTTTTAACTTTGAAATAAAATATTTTGAAGCATTTTTTTTAAATACTCCTAATTTTTTGTATTTATAAAAATCATTACTTAAGATTACAAACTATTTTGCAAGAGGCAATTATCATTAGATATCAATCTAAAATTAATTGGAAAAACACATGTATTATTTTAATTTATTTGATTTGAATATTTTTTATTAATTTGATATCATTAATCAATGTTAACAACTCGAACTATTTTATAAAATAATTTAAGATTAATAATATTTCATATCTTTATGTGTTTATTTTTTATAATTACATAACGGCCTATATGTAGATATTATATGCAGTGGCTACATATAATTTGTTTATAATCTAAGTAAAGTAATAAATAGTCACAGAAAATATGATTGAAAATTACCTTATTATTAAATCATACATTAGCTGTATCATTTGAAAATATGAAATAATTACGAAAATTAAGTATAGTTACTGAATTGAACATCATTTACATATTTGAATGATCACCACTAATTACATTAATACATGATTACTTAATAACCAGTGAATTCATTGTTTACAATTAAATATTAGATTTAATTATCACTTTTCTTTCTTCAGTATCTTTGTAATAAATATGTTTATTTTTAGACACGAAATGAGATTATGATGCTGAAGGCAAGGATTTTTAGAACGTACAATTGGGATTTTTTTCATTTATGATTCTAAAGTATGCTAATTAGTAAGAAAGAAATTTTTATCGTGTATTTTCACATTTAAATTATTTCACGTGCAATGTTATGTAATATATACTGTTAATTTTCCACAGTAGTTTTTCTTCCTTTAAAATCGTTATATAATGTTTTTGTTATTTAACAGATAAGCAATGATAATGCAGTTATATCATCATTGAATACGAAACAAAAGTAAATTTAATATTGATGTTTTTCATTTAATTCCGTTTCCTCTTTCTTTTGAAATTGATAAATGCCAAACAATTATTACATTTTAATATTTTTTTCTTAAAATGAGAATATAAATATGAAACATTTCCGACAAACAACTGGTTTGTTTGTCGGTTGCTTAAAGGTCTCTTTTTGCACACGAGGATTAATTAGAGCAGGTCAATCAGTTTAAAGGGGATTCTGGTACACTACAAGCATCCATGGCGAAAGTAGGATTCGAGTCCACGAACTGTTGAACCAAAGACCAGTGTATTCGAGTGTTGGTTCGACACACAGTGAAACAATAAAATATTCTACTATTTATGCAATTGATTATTTGCATGTATATATATATGCTCAAAAAAAGACATTATTATTGGAGTTAATTGACGTTAAAAACATTTTCACAGTTTATTCTCCATTACTAATTTCCAAAGTGTCTTGCCAATCACTCAAAAATCTTATTTCATTCTAAGCGTTCATGAATGATAAATCAAATGAAACTGTCCTATGGGTGATGTAGAATATAAAAAAAAATTGTGAAAAAAGAAAAAGAGGGCACCATTTCAAATTTCAGATCTGGCACTGGACCAAGAAAACGCTCCTGGATCCGTTATTGGGCTATCAGGAACGTCACATTTCGCGAGTAACAATATATGGCGGCTGCTAGTTGGCGCCAATCAATAACTGCAATCAGGATTCTTTCCATTCAAGCGATGCTTTTGGCGAAAATTGTCTATGTGACTTGGAACTTTATGCCACTAATATATATATATATATATATATATATATATATATATATATATATATATATATATATATATATATATATACTTACTATGACATATCTGGAGAGGCAGAAATTGTTTTGTGCCCTTCACTTGGCGATATCGATGTCGTAAAATAGTGAAACGAATGGTATTATTATCGGCATGTCTCGAAGTTTGTATTAATTTTCGCCAAATCGAAGCAGCCGTTTCGTAAATGTCCTCCAGTGATTCATTCTTCAAATTCCTATAGAGAACCGTTTTTGCTTCAAACATTTCTATATGTACACAAGACCACTACTTACTTCAAATATTATTTTTTTTTAACAAACATAGAGGTTTCCTTTAAGTTAAGCCTGAATAGTAAATTAAAACGTATTTACTACAAAAGTCAGAATATTGATCGCTTCAGTAACATTCTTCATTATATATTCTATATTTGATAGTTGCAAACACAACCAAAAACTAATGGAAAATATAGTTATGAATAATTAATTAAATTTGAATGTTATTTTCAATTTAATTTAATAGATATTAGGATAAGAAAAAAATAAGGATATTTAATTATAAGTTTATGAGTTAAAATATGATAATGACAAAATTTATTTCCTTTACTTCAAGTTTCTTACTTTAATTTCTAAGATGTTACTTTACTGATGAACAGTTGCATTTTAAATATATGTTTCTTTAATATGTATCTAAAATTAGTGAACTTGTGTATTTTTAATTAAGTTAAAAAAGGAGTAAAAAATATATTTTTTACTGCTATTTTTAAGTATCAAAATAGAATACAAAAACTGTTACGGATTACTAAATTCCTAATAACTAAGTTGTATTATTAAATACTAGCTGTACCCGCCGGCGTTGCCCGTGCATTTAGAAAATGCAGATAAGTGAATAGCGCAGGAATAGTAGTGTAGGACACGTAGACTGTTTCTCTCTCTTCCCCCCCCACACACAACATTCCCCGTCGATAAAAAGGAACAATATATCCTAAATATTTTAAACGGAAAATTTTCCAAAAGATGGTCGCCAGAATTGTTTCTCAAAAGGAGCTGGTACAACCCCGGAATCAGCTATCGGCGAGCAGCGATCTCGAGAAGAAGTTTTATATATAATTTTTTTAAAATTTTTCTAATTCAAAAATCGAAAATCGGGCTTCGAGGTCTGGTGGCCAGCCCCCTTGTGCTTCCGTGTAAAAAATTCCAGGTCCCTGCGTGCGATAGATTTGGCTGGAGAGCTCGGTCAGACAAACGGACAGACACATTACACTTGCTTTTATTATTATAGATTTGGTAGAAAGTAGGTAAAAGAATTAATCTAATTTTTTGTGTTAATTTCCACAAATGAACTTTGATGACGTTTGACTCACTCATTGTTTAACATCAGTTTGTCATGAACTCTCGTTATTATCATATATAAATAATCATCTAGAATCATTTTCGTTATAAATATTAAAAATTCATTTTTCTTCAACCAAAATGTCGGTAAGCATAATTTTATTTTCTGATTGATATATAAAACGAGCATTTTTCTAAAGTATCTAGAAATGCATAACAAGTAAACAAAATAATTGCAAACATAATTTGTTTATACTAAATATCTTCTTTTATTATTGCATACAAATGTTTTTAAGAAAGTATTTAAAAATATTTTTTAAAATATGTTATTGTTCTCGTTAAAAATGCGCCATAGGTTGCAATAAAACAAATATCATGTTTTCAAAATATCTTCTTTCAGTTTTTATTAAAATTGAAAAACATTTGCGTAATAGAATATTGTAATATTTATCAACATTGTAGAATATTTTACCCTGTACAATAGTATTAAAGGAGAATATTTAAAAAGTGATTTTAGCGAGATAAAAAGGAAACAAATGAATACTTATGTTTATTTCAAACTAACAAGAAATAAGGAAAAAGCAACAATTGACTCTTAAATTATATTTGCGTTTATCTCTGTATTTAGTAAGCATAGTAAAATACAATTAATAAATTTCTATTGTCTTTTTCTTAAATTAATGCCATTTCAAAAAATTGCTGTTAATAAGAAACAATCTGCTTACAATATTTTACTTTTTACCCATTAAAAATATATATTTTCCAACCATTATAAAAATGCTTTTAAATAAGAATTTATGTTTCGCTAGAGAAATTTAATTTTCAATAGCGCATTTTCAGTTAAACTTTTTAACATCTATTTGAAATCCATGTTATGTTAATGTTTAGAACAATATTAGAAATTCAAATCAAGTTGTTATTTTTATATATTTATTCTTTCAATTTTATATTGACTAAGCTATTGCGTAAGTAATCACTATAATATGCAGGTTATAAAATTAAGAGAATTTTTTTTATAGTATACGTAATACAATATTTTTGCTTAGAAATTAAATATTTTTAGTTTTAAATACTTTTAAATTATAATTATTATACAACTAATATTTTAACATCTGAAATCACATGTTGCGAACAATGAGAGGTTTTAACAACTGACCTTACAAATGTTTAATTTTAAATGTGTGCTTCACATTTTAGTTTACTTTAGTTAAATAATTAAGTGTTTAATTTAATCTTAAGCAAGATCATTATTTAAATTTTATTAAATCTATTAATTTACGTTTTTGTATTAAAGTATTGTATTGCTTGATATTTTATTATAGAATGTAAAAATGACTTCAAAAAATTTGGTGAAAGAAATATTTTTCAACTTCAAAAATGAATTTAAATTTAAAATTGTTATAAAAATTAAATTTTCTTAGTAGGAGTAGATATTTAATTTACGATTAGAAATTATAAAAGTATTAAATATGTTGGGAAAAACATAAATTTAAACTAATCTTTTCCTAAGTATCTGAAAAATACAAAAGAAGTTAAGAAACGAAAATATTAGGTCTAAAAATCAAATCATTGAGAATTATTTTAGTAACTTCTTTAAAATATTGTAAGATTTCTCATATATTACGAAGTAATTAAACTTATAGTTTGAATTTTATTGAAGTATTACAAGTATTTTGAATGGCAATGATCACAAAAATAGTTTTACTCTATTCTTTACATCGATTTTTATTTGTGCTTTTTCAAATTCTATAATGAAATTTCTCAAGATATAACTGCAAGAATGAAGTTCTCAACATTTTAAATGTTTCCTAAAAACATGTTTCAAGAAATTAATCATATTCTACAAATAAATTAATTACATAACAAAATATCTCAAATTTATTTAAAATAAAGGATGCAGCCCAACGCATTTAAACTTTTAATTTAGAATAAATGGAAAAATATTTGCTCTCTGCAAGAAAATGGAAATTCTAAGATGCTTTAGGCAAAGAATGACAAAAGAATTCTGCTTTTAAGAAAAAGGTGAATTTTTTTTAAAAATAATTCTTGACAAAAGGTTTATATTTTTTCATTGGTAAACTAGTTTATTTGATGAATAATGGGGGATCGCTAAGAATCCCCAAATATTACAGAATGAAGTGTAAAAGTAGACTTTTTTATATAAAATGAAAGAAAACCTTTCATATATATTCATAAAAACAATGGAAAATTCTACACGTTGTGTTATCTTCAGCTGGCACAATGTGAAGAATTTTCCATTATTTAGTCTGTAAAATGACAAATAAAATAAAGTTATTCAAACGAAGTTTGCTACATTCAAGGATTTCAATATGAAACCTGAATAGGCTTCTTTGGCATTCATTTTCTAATCATTTAATGTTTACATTTTATACTTACTCATTTTACACTTACTAAATTGAAATTGGTGAATTCTAAAAAAATATATCTAAATCCCTTTTTATAAAAATTAACTTCTTTATCAAAATAATGTCTTTGTTGTTGGTGTTTTAAAAGACGTTTTTAATGAGAATTACATTAATATAAAATGTTCGTTAAGATTATTTGTCTCAGTTGTATTGACAGGATTAAATTCATGTGATTAAACTGAAATCATATTTCAGAATACATTTTCTCCCACATTTACCATTTGAGAAGAATTATAAACACTTAATAGCGAGTTTCAATGAATTAGAACATTCTGAAATAATTTCTTTAAGGAGAAATGAACTACTATCGTTCCAATAGAATTTTTGTAATTAGATTCAATACTTGTAATTAGAATTTATTTTATACAATTTCTCTTATTTTGTAAGCCAAATTACGGATGTTTTGAATTAAGAAAAAACATTTAAAAAAAATTTAGAGTTATTTAAAATTGTATGCGATTTTAAATGCAATGGGCTAAAAAATTATAGTGAATCTTGATTATATTTTAAAATAACATTAGATTGCAATATTTCTAATTTGATTATTGTGATATCAATTTTTTAAATTATTATTACACCTTATTATTATTTTAATTGATATTTTATTGTCATTCTTTTTAAAAGTGCTCGTAAAACCAACTTCTAAATTCCCAATATTTTTCTTGAATTTATAAACTATGGAAAAATAATAAATCTCTTGAAACTTAAACGCTATCATTAAAAATTCTATTGATGCATTAAAAAAAATTAATTATGTTGATTGCAATTATTTTGGAAAGAATTTCTGGAAATTGAATTTAGACAAATATGCGATAAAAATGTTAAATAATTCAGTCCAGGTCACACTGTCAGCAGACGTTCAAACAATCCATCTCATAGTTAATTGACATTAAAAGGCTAACTCAAATCTTTGAATTTCAGTCTTCTTAATGCTTGACTTTCTTTTCTTTGAAAATAACTCTAGTTCAATATATACATTGGATTTATTCCACCTTATAATATCTTGTCTTTAATGGGTATTAAGACAAGACGAGATCTTAAAATAACCATGGCTTAGAAGCAAGATGACAATAATTTGATCTCAATAGTATTCATTTATTCATGGGTATGAATATAACTTTGCTAGACAAGTTTATTGTCCAGACAAATATTTTGGAAAATTTTGTGACTTCTCCTTAAAGAAAATGAAAGTATTTTTTAATAAATGAGTAATAATTTGGTGATATGCAATCTAAAGTGCACAAAAACAATGTAAGTTATTTTTGCATAAAAAACAAATGTGAGTGAGTGAAGAAATTACTGCTTCAATAAACCACTATATTTATTTTGTTATCATTCAGATACAGTAAAGAGTCATTAGATACACTATTTATACGAGGGTTACCCTGAAATTTTTGAGATACAACTAGGTTTTTAAAGTTATATTTACAAAATTTTAGATATGTTCAAAGTAGTCTCCTCCAGCATCAATGCACTTTTGTAGACGAATTTTCCACAGATTGAATGCCTCAAGCCATTCATTTCTTGGAATAGATGGAAAAATGCATTTATAGCCACATCAATCTCTTCTTTTGAATGAAAACGACGTCCACGCAAGTTCTTTTTTAGATTAAAGAATAACCAAAAGTCGCACATAGCTAGATCAGGTGAATACGGTGAATGTTCGATCACTTTAATTTGTTTTTGTTTAAGAAACTCAACTGTTAATTCGGCTGTAAGTGAAGATGCATTGTCATAGTGAAGCACTAGCCCCCTAACATTCAGTTCTTGTAGAATTTCTGGAAGACATTTAGTGGTATACCAGTTTGCTGTTACTGTCTTCTGTCCTTCCAACTTGATGGCTTTGACCAATCCCGTACTTCTGAAGAAAACGGTATACATCACGTTTTTCAGATCGCGTTGTTTTTTCACCATTGTCGGCGTGGGATCATCTTCAAAGACGCATACTTTGCTTTCTTGACGTGTTGGAACGTCAAAAAACAGTATGTACGTTTCATCACCTGTTACAATTTTAGAAATGATGCGGTGGCCACCATCATTTAGCAATTTAAGAGTTTCTTTACTGATTCTGACACGCTTCTCCTTTTGGTGCTCAGTTTGATTATGGGGAACACAACGGCAAATTACTTTTTTCAAATGTAATTCTTCATGAATGATTTTGTGTATGGCTGCGGATCCATTGTTAAGTTCCTTCTGTATCATTTGATAGATACAGCGATTATCATCCATTAACATTTTTCGTATGGCAGACACAATATCCGAGATTACTGCCGACGTCGGCCTTCCTGTGAGTTCTTCCTCCTGAAGAAAATCGCGACCTTTTCTAAATTATCTAAACCATCTGAATGCAGTAGCACGAGCTGGAGATTCATCACCAAATGCTAATTGCAACCGTTGAACGCATTCTTCTTGATTTAATCCTGTTTTAAAATCATAGAAAATCATAGCGCGAAAACGTTCTCGCGTCAACTCCATTTTCTCTTCTGTTTAAAATTTATTCTTCGCTAAAGAAGTTGACGTAAGTCAATAAAAAATCGTCTTTTCTGGGTTAAAATACTTTGTATTTTGAAAATAAACCGTTATTTTTATTTTGTAAATTCTCGTCTCCGCGTATCTCAAAAATTTCAGAGTACCCCTCGTATAAATATATGTTATATAACATTGTTATCAAATATTAATAAAAGAATAATTAATATTATGAGTATTAAATTTTAAAAAAAAGGATAATTAATATTATTTAACATTTTAATGGACGGAAATTCATTTATATTAAAATATTTACTTAAGAATTATATGACGCGTTGCTTAAAAATATTTATAAAATCTATAAAAGTTTCAGTCTTATTAAAGATCCGAACAAACTATGAAATATAAAAATAATGTTACTGTAAAATATTTTGATGTCATTCTTTAAAATATCATGTAACAAATGTAGTTGAAAATATCTGAAACTATTTTAAATATCTTAATCTATCAAATCCTATCAACAATTTTAATGCTATCCAAATGAGTGGACATCTAATTATTTTGAAAGTTGATCTCCCAAGTAAAAGCTGTATGCAAAGCAATATTAGTAAAATATGTGGGAGCATATCAATGCAAATTAGAGACGACCTGGGAGTATCGGTTGACATGCCCCCCCC
>JAPDSC010084935.1:297959-344105 GCA_026290005.1 Latrodectus geometricus | reverse complement strand
GTTTACTAAAATTAATCTTTTATAAACTTTATGAACATCGAGTCAAATTTGATTAATCAAATTATAATTATTATTTGAGAAAATATAGTCTTCAAACATGCAGAAAATATATTTTTTATTCTAATGCAGTATAAAATATCGTATTGAACAAAGCATAAGATATTATAGTTTAAAATAATATTTATTTATAATACTTTTCATTCAAATTTTGATTTTTTTAATCATTAAACTCAAGGAAAAGTTGTAGATTGTAAAACCTTTCCGATTTTTAAGTAGAATATAATGATCATGTTTATTTCAAGACCGGATCGGAGGTTGTTTTTCTAAGGCTTTTCTTTATTTCTTTGTTAGTAATTACTATTTGTCCAAAACTTTTTAAAGCTTGGTATTTTTATTTTCTATTTTCTTTGGACTATTACACCGGTTAATTGTATGATAATCCTTTGTGTGGAATTAGAAATTTGTGTATATTCATTTATTAGAGAAACAAGTTATTTATGTGTGAAATTAAAGTGTTAAGAAATGATACAGAATAGCGTGCAAATATAATCAATTTTTACGAAACAATTGAAGTATTTCTAAAGTATGGAAACCTTACAGCATATAATCACTCACATCATAAATGAATAATAAATTTACATTACGATATACATTTGATTTTAGTCTTTTAACTTATTCTTACTTTGTAATAACTTTTTACACACGAGGGCTAATTCAGTAAAGGGATTTATAGGAAATTTCGAACAATTACAAATAATCTTGCCCAAGAATGATAAGCCAAACTGTTGAATTGAAAGCCAAAGAATTTAGCTTGCCATCTACCAGTTTAGTAGGGTCTCTTCCAATAATATGAAAAATGTTCATATTGTTTTCATTAGTATCTTAAGATTCCTTATTTCTGCATTAGTCTAATCAATAAATCAAATGTTTATCATAGGGCTTAACATAGCACATTCGTAAAACCATGATATCTGTAGAATAGAAGGTTTAAAATTTAATCCCAACCTCTGTTGAACAATTGCGAATAAACGTTCCGTCTCGACTTCACACATGCGTATCTGCCAAAATAGCTGTTCGAATACTTTTTTCTTGTATCACGAAAACTTCCCTAGTAATTCAAAGTAAATATTCAAGGGATTTACAATCGATTTCAGCAGGTTAGCTTTTCACATTGTGGTGTTAAAATTATCGACATAAGCATTAAACTAAACTATTAAATAAATACGCGAGATAACTAGCCATGCACAAATTATTTTAGCATATTACATTTCATAAATTCGTTTTTAATGCATTAAATATGAAGTGAATTGAATAAACAATCTATCGTGGCTTTCATTTATCTCAATAAATGTCATATTAATTAAGAAAGATTTAAAGTAATAGGCTTATTGAAAACTTATTATCTGAGACAAGTATCAAATTGCTAATAATATTTAATAGTAAAGAAAATAAACGATTTTTTATGTATCTAGTTTTACACCATTCGTTTTTAAAAATGAAGATTAATTGAAATATAAATAATGAATTAATACCATAATGAATTTAATCACCTTATATAAAGAAATCTAGTCTAAAGAACTAATATCTTTATAATATTAAAATGCTCATACATGTATGTTTGAAAATTTTTCAAATAAATTTCTGCTTGTGTATCATTTAATAACATGTAAGAAAAACTGCATTAACTTGCATATAATGTAATTTAGAAAGAAAAGATATACCTTCAGCGTTTTATTTACTTTCGCAAAAATTCTTTATTGACGTTAAAACCGTTATTGCTTCTTTAACTTCAATTAAGAAATTTATTCTGTTTTGTAAAACTTTATATTCTGTGTTATATAAAAATATAATACAGAATATAAAGTCTGAATTATATTATGCTTCTCTTTTGTTTTTAAGATTTGCCTATGCAAATCGCGTATGCGAATAAGTTTTTCTATTCAATATATTTCTATCTATATATGCAAAATACTACAGCTTTCAGCTTTTGGTGGTCGATAACTTCAAACTAAAAATAGACGATTAAAATAAACCTATATATTGTAATTTATTTACTTTAAAATTTTCGATTCGTGTTGTATAAAGTATTCTGAAAAATTAAAAATCCCTTCGATGAATATTAATACTCTATTTAAATGATGTGTAACTTGCTTCTTTCAGCATAATAATAAAAATATGATTAACAACTAATAAACCAGCTGAATAAGCGATTTATTGTGCTTTCAAAAACATTAAATCATCTTTGTATTTTGCGAACAAAATTAATGCAATTTCCTCGTTAGAATTTTAAATTTGAATATTCAAATACCTTCCGCAAGTAATGATGTTGCCAATAACTCCTTGCTTGCGTTAAATATAACCTTCTTTTTAAAAAATAAGAAAAGAAATAAGATACAGCGTATAAGGACAATCAGTAACAGTTATGTTAAAAAAGAAAAACTTTTGTAGTTCTTTTCTTTCTTTCTTTTTTTTTTTTTTTTTTTTCATTTTCTTTTTCTTTTTTTTTCTTTTTATTTAATGATATATTAGAAATTTCCTTTAGGCGTCACTTTCTTGTTATTTCTCAGATGTTCTATTTCTTCACCCTTTCAAGGTGATGCCATAAATTTCTCTTTACTGTAGCAACTTTATAGATTTTTTCATGAGAAACCTTAATCATATTTCTTATTTGTTTTTTACCCGCTAATCTTTGGTAAATATGTCCAAATTTTTCAAATAATAAGAAAAAATTATTAGTGGTGCTTTATTTAATTCTCCTAATTTAACATATTTCTATAATTTTTCCTCTATTAAACTTTATTTTCTATTAAGGAATTTTCTTGCAACTTTAATAATCATCAGAGCCAATGATATTTTTATGCCTGTCCTGATCATTTCATTACTTATTATGACTCAAATAGGTAATATAGGCCAGAATGGTATGCAAATAGATATGATATACTAAATTTCATTTGTTTCTTTTAGCTATTTTAGAGTAAAACAAAATGTTTAACTATATTGAATTTAAAAATTTTAAAATAATATTCCAAAATTTATACAAACAAATATTTTTATAAAAATTCCTGATAAAATTTCATTTTAAGAAATTTTACCTGGAATTTTAATACAAAGCTTGAATAGATTATTTTAATTGTCGTACTATTGTTAATAAACTAAAGTCAATTATCGTACTTTTAAGTAAAACAGGTTTCATTTATGAAAAATGACATTTTAAATAATATTTATGCGTACATAAAACTTAATTTTGAAACTATTAAGATATTAAAACCGTTTTTTGTTTGGGTTTAAAAGTTATATTTATCAGTATAATTCGAAGAAATAAATAACGCCAAATTGCTTTTGAAACTAAAAAATATAATATTATATAGAAATGTTGTGAAATAAATATAGAGCCACTATGTGATTATAAATGGACTCTGGCAAGAGTTTTCTGCCTTTTGATAAACAAAATGAAAATAGGTATCGTATAATGCAAACTAGTTTTCATGCTTGCATAAAAGCAAGTTTTATATAGCAATTTAATTTTAGGCATTAAAATTCTACAAATAATAAATTTAGAATGGTGAAAAGTGCCTACAATATAAACTTTTAATAAAAATAATATTAGCCAAATACTTTTTTATTTTAATTGACATTGAAGAAGTACAGGTCATGGGATTTTCCAATAACCATACATTCAAATAGAAGTAACATCTTGCAGGATTTTCGTAAATTACTAATACATTGTTAGGATTTCCATACGAATTCAAATATTTAATTCAGAAAAATTTTCAGACTCGATTGTATTCGCAAGAAATGAATTACTGGAAATTAACCGTAAAATGTAATTTTGCATAAAAAAAAGTTGCATATATCACTTCAGAAATTGTTCAAGAATTTAATATTCTTTGATCTCCAGTGACAAACTCATATCGAGAATATAGTTTCAGGGATTACCTCTCACCATGCATAACGGAAAAATAAATCCTGTCTACTTCATGATCAAGACCAGTGACGTCAAAGTAAAGAATTAATGACTAATAAACAAGTCATACCACATCAAATAACAGTAACAATCAATGATAGACGAAATGTTCGTTTGAACAGAGTTACAAAATCAGTTTACTTTCTTTAGAATTATGTTCAACAACTTAATTGTTTTCAGCTATTCATGAGTTTCATGTATTAAAATAACAATAGAATATCTCGAAATAACAATTCACCGTATCAGAGGAACATAATCGCTTGCGACTGGTTTCGAGAATATTCTGAACATTTCATTTCTAAAATTCTCGGGAATATTTTATTTACATCAGATATGAGAGAATTTATTCGAATATAGCTGAGTTATGTTCAAAATGTTTATTAGTGAGAAATTACTGCATCAATGTCTCTTTCGTTATTAGAAAGGACTATAGAGATAGTTGAATATTTTTCGGGGAAATGATACCTTAAATACGCACTTCATATTAAATATGTAAATAATATAAAGAAATATATAATAATTAATGTAATCATTTTATACATCGCATCTCATAATGTGGAGAACTTTTGCTTTTATTGTTTGACAGAAAAAAAAACTGAAATGAATTAACGTTTTTATAAACATGAAAACATAATAACATATTTAATTAACTTTCAACATGATGAAACAACATATAGTAGGGCTAATTAAAGTTGTACTCAGAAATGATCTTCTGTCGTCTCTACATAAAAGCATCAGGAGCAATGATTGTATGCCACTTTAAAACGAAATCTGAGATCACTAGTTCCAGTCCTTCAATACAGAATCGATATGTTCATCAGATCCAAGAAAAAAATGGGGTTCATAGCCAAACATTATGTGGTAGTATCATCATCACATGATGACGTAGCCATAATCATCGGCTACGTCTCCAACGCAAACAATTAAGCTGATGTTGTTTCTTAGATTGTGGGCTTAATCAAATCTTAAGGGAATGGATTAAGATAGTGGAAGGATTCAAAGTTAATGTGAGAAAGGTTGTATCACACTTTGGATAAAAGAAAATGATGACCAGGGGGCAGTCTGGGCCTGGCGCACAATTAACAGAACTTACCTTGCATTTGTGGACCTTGGCTTTCCAAAGTTCTAGTTTCACTGATAAGTTCTTACAGCATTCATTGCTGTTAAGACCTTATGCATAGCCATGACCTTAACGATTTTATGCATAGCCATGACCTTAACGACCTTATGCATAGCCATGACCTATCGGCAACGGTCTTGGTCAATCCAACTTTTTAGATCTCAATAATGTGGCCACATTTGAAATCGTTCCTTAGGAAGGTAAAGTCCCCGACAATCTCAAAATACCATCATTGCATTTCCAAGGAATCCTTTTGTTCTGTGTCTAAGACAATGAAAAAAATCGAAACTTTTCGAAACTATTACTGGTTTTATGTTATGACAATAGCGAAGTAAGAATGCACTTTATGATCAAAATCGAAGTTCATTAATTTTGAAATTTTAGTCATTTCATATTTTCTATTGGGAAATTTCATGTGAAATTTCAAGTTAATCGAATTATATTTAGAAGTGATTTTTCTCCAAAAGAAAGTATTTTGTAAGCGATGTTTTTCATAGCATATTTTTGGGAAAACTACGAATTATATGGTTAGAAAAGCTCACAGTGTGTTTAATAGTTGTATAACGTTTACTGATAGTTATCTCTCATTTTCAAAAATAGAAAGGTAGAATAAATTTTCTGTCATTATTCATGTATAGTTTAAATGTTAAAACATTTGAAGTTCAAGAGAAAGGAAAACTTTTCCTTCTTATCATAGAAATTTAATTTAAAGTGGGTTTTTTTTTTTTTTTTTTTTTTTTTTTTTTTTTTTTTTGGCATTAAATAATATGTTAACACAAATTTAACTAATATCAAATAGATTTTAAATGTTTTTAAATCTTTTTTAAGGCACAGCAAACGTATGCTAATACGTACTTGATGATTGTGTTACATATTCCCACAAAGCATGAATAATGAAAATGATTGAAACTACATGTTATAATACTATTGTATAATACTTGTATATTGTAACTGTTATATATATAACACTATACAATAGTATATATATGTTAACTTTAAGAGATAGGTTAAATTAAATAGCAAATTTATTTTAAAATATATAGAAAGAAGGACACATCATATATCTTTCAGCATTTAAATCCCAAATAACTTCAACTACTGAATAAATTGAGGGCGAATTTATTTTTTGATTACGCAATTTTCGTATATCAAACTTTTATCTCAAAGAAATAAATTATTTCAAAATGCAGAACAAATTTACATAAGAATCTAGAATTGCTATTTTTAATTCTGAATATTAATTTGAAATAAAAACGTTGTTACATTATTCATGCTTGTATTTTATTAAAATTTGCTATGAAAATCTGAGATTTTGTTGACAATATTCTATGCCTATTCTACTCCAATACCTATTACGCAATTCATATGGGCGCAGATTACTATTCCTATTCTTGGTAATGGACACGGCTAATAAAAATACATTATTTATTTTACTATTAACAAGCATTTTGCTAAAAGTACTATAAATTTTTACATTCATTAGAAAATAATATATTTTTATAAACAAAGAACTAAGTGCTTACAAAAATAGATTCATAACTATGCTCTTAAGCTAATCATTTATTAAACAAAATATTAACTTTGCTTTTGTTGTAGCTTATTTCTATACTCTCATTACAAATTCCAAAATTCTTATTCTGAGAGCGTTTAATAAGTAGATCTTCTAAAGTTCGTACTTTGAAACTTAAAAATTATTTTTGGCATTACAATGTTTTCAAAAATTTTGTTTTCTTATCTTATTCACCGTTATGTCATCTTTATACATTTCATGCTTTTTAGCAAATAGAATTCGATTTTAAGTTTTTAAAATTCAACGTAAATTATTTTGGAACTACTTTGATATACCCCCACCCACACAAAAATTTCGCACCAAATCTGGCACCCCCTACGGACTTTTTAGGGTTGCTGTTTCTTATTTTGGTGTTGCCAATTTAGGTTTTTTCAACTTTTAGGTTTTTGCTGTTTTGCTCACATTCAGTATTTTCTTCTATTTGAGTTTTTTTTTAAGTTTTTTTTGTTATTAATTATTTGTATTAGCGAGAATCAATCTTGGGAAGAAAAAAAGGCGCCAAACTTCCGATTTTGGGGGTATATCAAAGTAGTTCCATTATTTTTTTTATCAATAATTCAAATAATTTATCACAACTTAGCATTCATTTCGCCACTAATTTCACTTTAATAATTTGGTTATTTTAGGGGTATCATTTTTTAAAACTTCTTTGTACGAACAAAACAAAGAAAAACAGACCTTTGTAGAAGCACATTTTTAAAACCAATACAGTTTAAAAAATACAATTAAGACAAAGAGATTTTTAAATTTATTGGCATGTATCCATTGTTTTAAGATTTTAATAGTATTATCCTATTTTTAACGATTTTACTCAACAAATATTACGTATTCTTGTTTTAATTTTAATTTTCTTAAGAACTTATAATTTATTTTAACAAATTACATTCAGAAATTGAATAAGTACTTTAAAGAAATAAATTAGTATAAAAAAACGCGTTTGTGAGTAGTTAAAATGGATTTTTATTTGTTTCAGTATGGAAATCAGTTTTTTTCTATTAATAAAAAACCAACCAATTTGTGAGTGTGAAATGATGCTACAACCAAAAAAATGATAAAAAGTATTAGATTAGAATCGACATTATCCAATTCAATAAAATATTTATTCGCGATGCGTTTTTCATTTTCATACAAAACGAAATTACTTTCCGAACTACCTAATATGTACAGTAAGGTTTTTCTTAATGTAGGCACATTAATATAAAGGTCAAATAATAATTATTTCCACTAAAATTAATTATTTAAAAGACTGTGTAAACCATTTTAAATATTAAATTTAAAATTTGATATTATACTTTTGTTTTTAAGTATATTTTTATTTGTTTATTTATTTTTAAAATATTTTTGCTTCTAAACTATTTTTCGATTATTTTCGAAAATGAAAACAGCTTTTTAAATTCGCTATTGTAATATTCTCAAATGAAATTAAAATAATGTATTTTAAGAAACAAAAATTGTTTGCAAATTTTTCACATGTATTTATAATGAATACTTTTCATAAGTTTAATGAATTACTTCATAATTAGTTTATAGTAAACTTTTCAGCTTATAAGAAGGCACATACCACTCACTATATTTGCTTAATGTAACTTTACGAAATATGACTAATATATTTTTTACATATTCTTTTTAAGTGATATTTTTAAAATATAATCGTAAATCATAATCTTTCAGACATTTAACTTTTAAGAAGTGTAGTCAATTTTCTTCTTAACCACTCTTATATAATTTATAATAAAACTAAAAAATAAACTTAGTATTTTCAACTATAAATGAAGATTTTCAATCTGTTAGTATACTTGAGTACAACATATAAATATACTACTAGACCAAAATGCTTAAAACAAATCTGACGAATTATTAAGAAGAAATTATACTCTCTCTTCTCAATATTTACTTCGATAATCTGATGAAGTATGGAAGAAATAAATATTGAGAAGAGCAAGTATAATTTTCTATGATATAATTTAAAAAATATTATATAAAATGAATGCGTTGTATATTCATTTTACAATGTTTTATTTAAATTTTAATCCAAAAAGTTTTTCTATATCTTTGTTCCATTTGTTGAATTTAAAATTTGTTTTAAATTTATTAAGTTGAATTTCTTTTATATACCACGTTCCAAATCCGTTAATTTATTTATCATCATTAGTATTCAAATCATAACTAAATATTTCTCTTTTCATGATTATAGAATAACAACAGAATCATAGTCACTTATTCAAATTAGTCTGACGTGTCATCAAAATGGTTATAATAGAATATTTATAACAATAATGCTTAATTGCCAACAAAAAAGTGCTTTAAAAATACTAATTTATGAGTCTAAGATAATTATAAGGATCTGTGAATTCTAGATAATTTCTGACACTTTTAAATTAGTATTCTACTTGCAACAAGTCCAAAGTTTATTTGAAATTACTTGAACCTATTCTCCTTTGCAACCAATCTCCAACCAAGTCAATATCAGTCAATTTCCACCATCATGACTTTACCAATGCCACGTTCTTTCTCCTGTTCACATTAAGTTGCTGAACCATTTTTTTTTACATTATCTAGCTACCTTATTTATAATCTGTCTCTATGCTTTTTATCTCCATATCTGCAGTTGTGTGCTAGACATTATGATTGAGTAGCTTTAATTACTTTTGCTGTGTTAAATTCTCTAAAAGCTTGCTGTCGTTCAGAATCATTTCTTATTTGCCAAAAACAGTTTTCATTTATTGTTCTAAAACCTAACCTGTTGTGAAATTATTGGAAGCATTTTACATCAAATAAATAAAGATCGAATATCTTCAGATATATTAATGTCATTCTCTATTTCAATTCGCATTAGTCAAAAATTATTTCATATTTTAAAAATATTCTTAACAACAATAGCGAAAAACGATAATCAAAACTGAAGTTGGAAACAATGCCATTCTTTTTTTTAAACATATGACAAGAATATTTCGACCTTGTATACCTTCTTTCCCTTTCTGAACCTTGTTTTTCTATAATTATATTTATTTTAAAATGTTTAACAAAGCGGAAACATCTAAAGAGATGTTCTGGTGTTTTTATAAGGAAGTAATTACAAACATTCAAAAATTTGAATGCAATAAGTAGTATGTAATGACCAATTAATAGTTTGAATAATAATTAAGTACATTTAGAAGCTGTTCTCAGAAAATTTCAAACCAAACAAGTTTTCTTTTTTTTTTTTCAATGTGGTTTCTTGATAAAAAAAATAATAAAGTCTTTTATATAATAAAGTCATAAAGGGATATCAATTTCTCCATAGAATATATTTTGAAAAGTGAACAGCTTCTTCAAGAATTAGAAAATTCTAATAATAGAGATTAACAATATTAATGAAAACGAATTCTGAAATTTTTAAAAGTTCAGAAAAAATATGCTCCGGGTTTTAAGTTTCAGCTTATACTTAGTTATTTACCCTAGGAGTTACAATTATTCATTTATAAAACATTCATTTAAACTATTTTATAGTACCATATGGTACTTGTATTATATCTTCATTCAAACAAATTTAAATTTTTACTAATAAGGATTAAATATAACAAGGATTAAAGATAAAGTTTTTTTCAAAATTTTCATCATAATCTTTGTTTTAGTTTTGATATATATAAAAATTTATTTTTTTAAAATACTTATAATATCATTTATGGATTATTTTCAATTTGTTATCTAAAATTTACAATTTTAAAGAAATTTTCTTCCTGTATGATTAATTTTAAACGAATTACTTGTAATACTAATTACTTAATATTGAAAAAATGATTTTTATGATTAAATTAACTTAGCATAAATTAACCTTGCTTTCTAAATCGAGTTCTATTTTACTAATAAAAAATATATACTCGTCATAAACAACCCTATTTTTCCTAATTTTTTAAACATTTATTAGAATACTAAGAAAAATTATTAAGATTTAGTTTTGTGATTTTTACTAAAATCAGGGAATATTAATTTAATATTTCAGACATTTCCCATAATTTTTAATTACTTAATTTCATATGAAATTATGGATAATTATTTATAATAATCAAATGGTATATATGGATCGCCACATATGCCATTAATACAATGATATTAACAAATAAATAAAATATTAAATTTAACCAACCATTGATTAAACCATTTTTCTCCAATTAAAACAAATAACTTTTATGTCTTAATAATAAAAGTGGTGAAATTAATAATGATTTAACATAATTTATAAATAGATACTTTATTAAGGATAGTTTAATTAAAGAATTGCTTTTTAAACAGCTGCAAAAATAATTATGAAATATTTAGTTTTTCTACATTGCGTTTGAACATAGAAAATTAAAATGTCATATTAATTAGCTCTTGAAAAGTTAACTAGTCACCTTATTATTTTCATTACTCAAATCAATATATTTTTTTAATATGTATTTTATTATTCTTGTAATTATATTATTAATATGTATAAATATAGATTATTTTATATGTTTTATATTTTTAGGAGTATCTGCAAATTATTTTCTTAAAAACTCTATCTTGATTCTAATATACAACTTTAAATTGTTATTTATCGTATTGACATTTTTATTTAATATGATTTTAAATGCACATAAAAAATTAAATTTTACTAATTTTATAAAAAGTAAATCTATACATTAATGTGTGAAATTTTACAGTAAGAAAAAAATTATTTTACAGCCAGAAAGAATGAATGTAAATCCATAACATTTCACATTGAAGAGTATTCATAAAACAATACTTCTTTCTATTTAGGGTACAGTGAACACAAAATTTTTTTTTAATAATAGAGTATGAAGCTGAAAATTTGTATGCTTATTTATAGCATAGAAAAGATAAATTCAAGCAAATTGAAAAAAATTATTTCATTAATTCATTTTTTGCTATAATTTAATTAATTAAAAATATAAAAAAACTAATTTCGTTCCTTGTGCAGTAAATTTCTATAATTTGTTCTAAAAAATATATTTTTGTATATGTTTAAAGCATTTTCAAAAATTGTTGCATTTTCAAAGATTTTAATTTATTTAAAACTTTTTAGAAAATGGTAACAAAATATTTTAGTTTATGAATAAAATGGTCACCAAGAAAAATTTAAACAATTAAAAATGACAAAAAATACATATTACATCCTATTTCTGTACTCAAATATTTAATTATGTATGCCTGAAGAATAAATGTGGGAAATATTGTGAATTTCGCTCAAAATTTGTTGTGCAAGGAGTATTTTGAAGCTTATAAACGGAACATTTTTCTATTTGAGAAAATCACACTTTTAAATTACAAGCAAAATATTTCGGGTAAATCTGTGTAAAATTATGTTAAAATTTTAATTATTCAACTATTATGATTAATGAAACTTAGAATAAATATACAGTTAATGAATTATTTTTTAAAAAAATATCAACAATCATTTCTTATTATAGTTACTAATGACACTTGACGAAGCCAAGTCCGCTCGTTTGTGACTCGGTGAATGAAATCATGAAGAACGTCTTCTGTTTTTGAACAGAGCACCCCATATACGAGAGTGAAAGTACAACTTTGGCTCATAGATGGCAGCACCATCTGGGTCTTCCAATTTAGAGATAGGAAGACAAAGAAGATCCAAAGCCTTTCTCCTAATATCCCTAGAGGTATTAATTTGTAAAGGGAGCATGGAAAACATTTGCGGAAGATATATTTCACATGCCCCGGACGCCATTTTTAAATATGACGGATTATCGATTAAGCCGGGATTCGAACTCACTACCTTCTAATATTGTGAACGACCCCTTAAACAACCAGGCCACCCCGACCCCTTTGCTTATTATAAAAAGCTTGAGAAGATTCTCGATTCCGAAACTAACCAAAGTCATAAAGAAGAGGATAATTTTTATTTTACTCATAATTAATTAAAAAATTCTCAAAATCGAAAAAAAATTTTTTTGAAATGACAAGAAAATGACATGATATAAAAAAAATATATAAGAAATGAAGAATTGATTTTTTTCATCAAATTTAGTGTCCACTGTTCCCTTAATAACAAAAGTAAAAATTAATCAAAAATTAAAACCTTTTCTGCGAATGATTACAGGAACCAGGATAATTTGTAAACGAAAAGAATAATTTTTACAATTTTTATTAAAGTCAAAATGTTACTAAGACTTGCAAAACATATTACTTGCTAAAGTTTTTCCTTTTACGTCACATTTTTTAAAATATTTTATTTCCTTCAGCAACTAGAACGCAAACAATGCTATTGTAGAATCATCAAATTTCTTTAAACGGAAACTTTCTGTAATTGTCAAATAAATTACTATTCAGAAGTTCATTAATTATTACCAACGCAGAAAAAATTTCAAATGTAACCAATTAATTTAAAAGTACTTTGTGATTTTTTATTGCATACTTCAAATTATAAATGCTATAATATTTTTCTGTATACTAATAGCAATTTATGCTAGTTGGCAGGGCCATGCTCTGTTGAGTAAAATGTTTAGTGTTCATATATGAGCGATAGAAGAAAAATTTTCACTTTTTGTATGTATGTTTAATCTTGGATGCAAACAGTTTCCCAATTTTTCCCTTAAAACTTGTGAATATGGTCTATCATATCAGGTTAAATTCTGTTTAAAATGAGGTCTACAATAATGTAGGCAATAAATGTAATTGAGATAGCATCTTGTGTTTGTAAAGAAATTATTCATCTCCGATTACTTTACAATTACTTTACAAAATAACTGTTCATGAAATCATTATAAATGCTTTTACCATTTGACAACTTTTTAAAATATATTAGAGCAATCATAAATAATTCAAATAACCTAAACAATCACACTTAATTAATTCCTTTTTTCAAGAAAATAATAGAATATCAATGCTGTATGAAATATATAGTATATTCTTAATAAATACCGAAACTTTTATTTCCAGCGGTCTCTAAGAACAGTTGTAGTCACGGTGTTTACAAATATTTGTCTTTGGGTGTTTGAGAAAATGTTAATTCGTTATCTTTTTGTCATTATAGATTTTTATTAACTGTTCTTTAAGCTTGGAAGGTAAAAAAATTGCTATTATTTTATTTAATGTTATTTGCTTAATTTCCATAATATTAAAATAAAAAATTTTATTTTTTTATATTAAATCTTGCATGGACCCTCTGATATTGTTCATGACCCCCAAATTAATTTTAATTTTCTATGGAGCCTTATCAAGAACCCTTGAGGGTCCATAGAAATCACTGATATAGATGAATTTTTTATTGTTATAAGAACTTAAACTATATACAAATATTTATTGATGTTGTTGTTATCTTGGCCAGTAAAGTAGCACAACAGGATCAAATTGATTAAAAAATTTCCAAGATAGCCTTGACTGAATCAATAAGTTCCGCCAGATATTTATTGGCAATGGATTTTGTTTACAAACGCTATTTTTCTTTTTCGTTAATACTCGTATTTATACAATCTACGGGCCGCGGTGACCTGGTTGGTAACCCATAAATGAAGCACTGACCCACCCGAAGGTATACGGTGGTGGCCTGGTAGGTAAGGGAGTCGTTTTCATTACCAAAAGGTGGTGAGTTCGAATCCCATCCTAGGCGAAGACCCGTCATGTAAACTAATGGCGACTGGGGCACGTAAAATATGTCGGGTTGCAATGTACTCTATGTTCCCATTACAAATTAATACCTCTGGTGGTGTTTGGAACCAGGCTTTGGGTTTTCAATGGTTTCAATTTCGAAATTGGAAGATTCAGATGGTGCTGCCATCTTTGAGCCAAAAGTCGCACCTCCACCTTCGTTTGAGGGTGCTCTATTCAAAAACGGAAGACGCTCTCTCTCTCTGACTTCATTCGTCTAGTCCCTGACGGGCGGGATTGGCGTTGCCAAATGTAATCAGAACCAACAACAACAATGCAATCTAAACAAACATATGAGCTTCCACATTGTAAGCAATTAATCTTTTATAAATGGTGCTCGTTATAATGAAACATTGTAACAAAACAGAATGAGTATGATTTATTAAAAATAAATTAGTATAATAGAAGTCATAAATCACACTCATGAAAGTTATCGAGTAAGATTTCGAAATCAAATTCACACAGCTCACAGCATTTCTTTAAGATCTTTTTTATTTTATATAATTTATTCGCGAATCATTTTTTTTATCAAGCAGTATGCTAATCTATGTTCTCATTACTTACAGCTCGTAATATGAATTTTTCAAAATATGTACTGCGGTCACGGTCACAATGTTGCGAAATGTAAAGTGATTTATTTTGAAAATTGTCTTATGTAAGGCTACAAGCTCAAAATCCCGTTGGCATAATAGTGAAAAAATATTACTTGTGATTTAGTCACGAAAAGCGGTGGTAATATTTTTGCTCTTTGGAAAAGAGCAAACATTAATTTTATTTATGTAAAAGAAATGAAAAGGCTAATTGATAAGTTTATTACCCCTCAAATACCATTAATTTTTTTTATCACTTAAGACGTTTTTTATCAATTAAGAGTTTATTGCAACTTTCTCATTGTCAGTTTTCTATCTATTTTTTTATAATCATACCAACGCTCATACTAGCATTGATATTCTTTGTATAATTATTTCGTTTTTAGCAATCATTTCAACTCAGAGGATAATATATTAAATGTAATAAATTAAACGCATGTGATTAATGCTTGTCACACACAATTTATCAATCATTATCGCAAATCCACTACAAATTATCAATCATACATCTAACCCTTAACGACTATAACAATACAGTCTTTATAAGGAAATATAGACTAGTGTTCAATTACAAAGAAGTACAGTTCCACAGTATAGTTATTGTGCATTTGCTGTATACATATGTGGATCTTTAATTCAGTTGCAGTTTTAGAATTTTAATACTACTATGTGAGAGCTATAATTTCAGTATTTCATTTGTATACATAAAAATTTTAAGTGATCGGCCTATCATTTACGAAGTCTTTCATGCCAAAAATCATTATGTGATTACTTAATGCTTTACAAAAGTTAGTATGATTTTTGTTGATAACTTCGAAGCATTAAAATGAGCGGAAATTATTTGTTTGCCTTCAAAAATTGGCAGCATCATTTTTGTGAACGTAATTGCTTCCTTTTTTATTAGCTCACATTTATTTTTCTTTTAATGTATGTGTGGCACATTTATAAATTTTTAATACCATCAAATATTTTAATTTTAGCAAATTTTCTTTTTTGTGATAAATTCTTACAAATTTTTCAATTTTCTTTTTCTAATTAAATTTTTATTTATTTCCGTGTTCCTTTCTATGATATAATATGAAATGAAAGTAATTTAATGTAAATTTATATTAATAATAAAATAAAAATTATTTAGAACTCGCTATTTGTCCTTGGTCTACGAGGCGATTGGCTGTGTTTAGCAGCTTTTTAATCGACAGAAATAGACAACCGGAAATGCATTACAAACAAACAATTATTTTGATGTAGATGTGTGATATTATATTTAATACATATTTTTTAACTGGTTATAAAATCGAAATATTATAGTTCCACCTAATATAAGTTGTTTTAATTGAAAATACTTAACAATTTTATTCGAACTTTTGTATTTTTAAGAATTTGGATTTAATTTCGATATTATTTTCAAAGTTTAGAATACAGGAAAAAGTATTAGCATTTAAATTAAAAAAATTCACAAAAAAATCGTTCAAAGCAAGTAATCTTTGTCCTAATTTGAGAACTTAATTACTTCATTTTCAGGCTTAACAATCCAAACAAGTTTTAACATGTAATACTAGATGCAATTTATGATACTGTAATTTATCTACTATAACTATGTATTACTTTATATTTTATTGAATAATTTATTTATATTCACTGGATTAATGGTTTTGATGATTCTTTAAATGACAAATATCCTTATAATTATCATAATTATGATGTTTTGCGTATAAAAGATTGTATATCAGCTGTCAGTAAGGCAGATGATAATTAAATATCATTTGAAAAATGTAAACTAATCTATCAAACAAATTCTTGGATAACTTTAAATAAAAAATGAAAAGATTGAAGATAGCGTGATGATAAAACTTGCCAAGATTTTTTTTTTTATCAGTTGTCTTTATACTTAGAATTTCCTCATACTGGTTTGATTGAGTGGCAATTATTTCCCACTTACATAGTATATTTGCCGCCACTCAACTTCGTATATTCGCACGCGTGGATAAACCCAATTAATTTAGGAAGTCTCGTGAAATTTTTATATTGTTGAAAATCATAAGATGTTGACTTTGATTAGCATTGAACTTTGGGGCATTCTATTGAATGAGTTAAAATATTTGCTTAAATCTCCGTTTGATTTATTTTATTGTATAATAAAGGATGTTTGAGAAGTTTTTTGCGGTCGAAATACATAGACAGATTATTAATTTCAGGTCTAGAATTGTTTTGCAATTATTTATATTACATACGAGAAATAAAATGTTTTTAATTTTGTGCATCTAAATTTCCAGATGTTTTTTTATTCTAACGGGTGTGAAATTGTCCATTTTATAATTCATCACCGTAAAACCTTTTACTTATCTAGAAAATTATTACCATTTAAAATATAGCAAAGAAGTTATATCAAACTAATGGTCTTTAGCTAGTTCAGGATTTGATCTGCTATTTTCAAACTACAGAAGCCGTTTACGCTAGTTATTACTCATATGCTAAGAGATACGCTAGTTATTACTCATATGATATGCTAGTTATTACTCACCTTATTCATTCCATTCAAATTTTAATTGAGAATAATTACTAAAGAAACTTGTTTTAAAAGCTGTTATTTATATTAAGAAATGTTAAAGAAACATGTTGAGAATATTTTTTTGAAAATTATGAATATCATTTTTTTTTTAATTTGAAACATTAGAATCTAATTTTTTGATAAGAGTCATTAAAATACATAATGCATGATACTAAAAAAAGGAGGAATTTAAAATAAATGTAGTAATATGAATTTCTAAGTTATATTGAAACTAAAACAATAAGAATAAGTAATATAATAAAATTTTTTAATAAATTTCTACTTAGGTCAACAAAAATAATTTTATTTTAGTTACTTTTTATTAAATTCCGCATTGTTCATTTGTGAAACAAACGTGTCGATACTATTACTCCAATCGGTTTGTTTAATTTATTGCTGCGATTATTTTTATGTTTCCACGAGATTCGAACCGAAAACATGAAAATTCTAAACAGACGCTCTACAAACTTTGACACTGCAAGACAAATTTTTGATAGCACTATGTTGCAAAAGTCCTTTATGAAGATTTTTTATTTATTTTTTTCAAATTAAAAAAAATTCTGACTTTTCCTCACGCACAGACACATCTACCATCTCTAATTTATTTCAAAACCACAAGGTTGAATTTTCAAAGGAAATAATAAATTTGTTTAGAAGACAACAAAATAAATACATTTAAGAATGTAAGAAATGAATAGAAGTAGATAGTAACTTTTGATACCAACAGATAGCACCACTACAAAATAGTGTGTATTTTTTTCCACATAAAAATAAGATTAATTAATTTAATCTCAATTATGAATCAATATTTAAAAAAACTGATCTACGTTCAAATATCATTTAATACATGTTTAAAGATTAAAGATATTTATACATGAATGGATGAATGTGTGTGTGTGTGTGCGCGCGTGTGTTAGATAGACAAAAAGTGTCTGCACGAACAGTTCGACGACGTTTGCAGCAGCATGGACTCTCAGCTCGGAGACCATGGCTGCGGCTTCCCTCGACGCTGCGTCATAGACAAGAGCGCCTTCAATAGGGTGATCAACGACGAACCTGGGCACACGAATGGTGAGACGTCATCTTTTCAGATGAATTCAGGTTCTGTGTACAGCATCATGATGGTCGCATCCGTGTTTGGCGGCATCATGGTGAACGCACACTGGCAGCGTGCATTCCTCATCATCATACTGGCCCATCATCATTTTTTAACCAACACAGTTATTATAGTTTAAATATAATTGATATTTAATAATAAAAAAGGAAATAAAATCAAGAAATAGAATAAAAGATTTGTGTAACATTTTAAAATTTTTGAAAAAATGAAAAACAGTGTCTTACTTAATAAGGAAAAGAAAAATAAATTTTTTAAAATGTTGAATTAAAAAACAGTATTTCACTTATTTTTCGATAAGAACAGACCGACCTTATAACATTTTTTTACAGGTTAGTCTCCATTTGAATTTAAACAAAAAGAATAAGTATATATTTACGATAGTCATATTAAAATCCCTAATTTAAATTAAGTGTTTATCCACCGCAGCTAATTTTTAGAGAAAAAAATTTTTAAGTAGATATTACTCGTATTGATTTATAAGAAAAAATTTCAAAACTTCGAAGAGAAAATATACTAATTCAAGTTGTAAAATAATTAATTAAATCAGTTTCAAAGATAATTAGGAAGCATTGAATCTAATTAATGCATGTAATCAGTTAAATATTTTATAATTCAAATGAATATCCGACAATGTTTTGAGATTATAATTCTTTATAAGGATTATAATCAAGATAGTGTTGGATGCAATGTTATATATTATTTGGTCTGTAGTCAAATAACAAGATCATCTCCTGAGCAAGTCAATATTTTCATTGTCAAGCTTCGTACCATATTCGGTAAAACTCCTGGGTCTACTTATTAGGTTTTATTGACTCGATCCCGTCAATGGTTTTTCAAGGTTGTTATTGAATAGAGATGGTAGATTTTTTTTTCCCGTTTAATGACAGAAAATATTCCAAATGATATATAGCTGCCAAATAAATTTTGATTAAATCTTTAGTAAATACATGTAATAATTATGCAACAATTTTTAATAGGTGCTTTTTAGAATAACGCACTTTGTAATTTTACGCGTTATATTGCATATTATACCAAAATATCAATTTCGTATCTTCAATACGTTAAATGCGTTGTACTATGTCACATTTATCGAAAGGATCAATTTTGCTTAGATTTTCAGATAATATTTTGGGTGAGAAAGTTTTATCAAAGATTATTAATAAAATAAAAGGTACTGAATTTTTACTAGCTGATAAAGTATTACGTTAGCAGATTTTATTATCGTTCCCAACCTCTCTCCGAATGCCCCCCCCCCAGGATAATTAAGTACATTTTTACTTACTTTCCTCATTTTTATGCATTAATTTATCCGCAATTTTTCCCAATTAAGAACGATCAATTGATTGTCATGATACTGCATCGCAATTTTTATAAAAATATTTTTTAAAAATTTTAAACATTTAAACATTTTATGCAGTTTTTAATTAAGCAATTCTTAATGAAACTGCCATCATAGTAGAAATTTTATATATCAATCATTTTTATAAGTTTTATGGAAATTAGTGAGTATAAAAAGTATTATTTTAATTTCCAAAGCTTCCGTAAAGAGAATCTCAATGTATTTCAACTGGCCGGCTGATATCTGAGTGGTTAGAGTTCCTGATTCTTACGCTGTTGGAAAAGCTTAATTTAGCTTTTTGATTATATTTTTGTAAACATGTAAAAAATAATTTTAAAAATTTATAATTATAAAAGTGCTTATTCTAAAATATATTAAATGATTTTATAAATAATATCATTATCAATTCAAAGGTATAATTCATTAAAGTTTCATATATAATTTTATTGTTTATATATAATAATATTTATTATTACATAATTTATTCCAAAGGTATACTTTTTTGGTGGTAAGTGACAATTAACCACAATGAAGAAAATTTTTCCTTTCTTTTTTATATTTTGACCACAATTTTTATTATAAACTTAAATTTGATGGATACTAATTTTTAAAAAAATATTTCCACTAAATGTAAAAGAAAATTTAAAAAAAAAAACGTACAACTAATTCTCATAATATCTAAAATATACCATGTCAATATAATCCCAAAAGAAAATCATATAATTCATAAATATTTTTAGTGTTCGATTCCACATCGAAACCTCCTGCAGGAATCTTTGAAGGAACATTTTCGGACTTCGGGGCTTTTGACCAGTGCTTAGAAGTAGAGTTGCCGAAAAGGAATGGAGAAATAGAATTCCGGGGGAAGTATTGCGCCCTTGAAGCGAGTCCCATCATGCCTGCTATACCAAAGAATTTCTCTTTAGCTAAGCAAGCCCATGCACATCCCTTAGACCCGGTAAGTCTTTCTTTTTTAATATTTAATTTCATTCATAAATTAAGTGCATTAATATCCAAGATATTAATATATCTGATATGTTTCGATTGTTCGTAGTCATAAATTACAGTAATCCCTTTAGTGTCTCAGTGATCTCGTTGGTTAGGGTGTCATTCTCGTTACCGGAAGGTAGTGAGTTCGAATCTCGTCTTATCCTAAGATCCATCGTGTTCACTTAATGGCGACTGGGGCATGTAAAATATGTCGTGGTTGCAATGTCCTCCACGTTCTCATTCCAAATTAATACCTTTAGGGGTGGTTGGAGCCAGGCGATGGGTCTTCTCTGGCTTCAAACTCTTAATTGGGAGACCCAGATGGTGCTGCCATCTATGAGGCAAAATCATACTTTCACCCTAGTATGGAGATGCTCTGTTCAAATACAAAAGATGCTCTTTCTGACTTCATTCGCCTAATCCTTGACAGGTGGGCTTGTCTTCGCCACACACACAAGTGTAATAAGTAATCCGGGAATATTCTTAAGTGATTGAAATCAACAACTTTAAAAATGAACGAATTGGATGACCCAAGTTTTCTTTTGAGAAAGATAATAAAGTAAAATATAATTTGTTTAGATATAAAAGAACTAAGAAGCTTTCTTATACACATAAACTAATAATATGATGTTGTACTCAGTAGAAAATGCAAAATTAATATAATTTATCCAAGAGGAACGAAGTTATTTTTAGAAAAGTCTTCAAGTTATATGCTAAAGAAGTGTGTCTCAATGTTAATAAGAGCTAATTCATTTATTTTTAAACTACTAGTTTGGAACAGTTTTTGAAATTATTCCTTCAACATCATCCTAGGAAAGATAATGAAAACTATCATGATCAACATCATACTTCAGTTAGCATGGACTCAGATAATTCCTTAAAGCATTTCATGTTCGCTTCTTAAGACTTTCATAAACTTTTGAATAAAATATATTTTAAATAAAGCTTATGGTTAAAATCGTGAAAATTGAACTATACAATCGAAGAGGATACAATAATGTTCCTGTGAATGATTGCTTTTAATTTCTTTTTGTTTACTTTTGTTAAATCAGTCTACAAAATACATTAAACTGAAAGACTGAATAATTGTTTTTTTACTCTCCACTGATTTTCTTTTATATTTCTTTATAGATTAGGGAAGAGATAAAAATTGCAGGAATGGCATTCTATTATTTAAAGTTACGCCTTGGTATATGTGTTCCTTCCCCATGTACCTTGGAAGACATGCAAAATATGTTTAAAAGAAGTAAGTTGTAATCAAACTCTCTCAAGTTTTTACAAGATTTTGTTTTAAAGAATTAAGATAGTTATTAACATTTATTTCATATTTTAAAGCATGAGTATTAGACAACTCCTTACCTAACTATGCATAATTCATAAAGAAATTTCCAGTTTAAGAGATTAATTAATTTCAAATTTATTTCTCATACTTACATGTTTATATCAAATTTCCGTAAAATCACTAAAAGTTTCAAAAGTACACAGTTATTTATTGATTCTATACAAAATATTGTATAATATATATATATATATATATATATATAAGTTAATAATAAAGCGAGTATTTAGAAATGCGTATTGATCAAGTTGGTTTTGACTTATGCCTCTGAGACGTGGACCTTAACAAAAAATGAAGAGAAGATATTAGCGACCTTCGAAAAGAAGGTCCTGAGAACCATCTTTGGCTCTGTTCTCGATGATAACAACTGGAGAAATAGACACAATTTTGAAATATATAAGATTTTTAATGACAATGATATTATCAAGTCTATAAAACTAAGCAGAATGAGATGGGCTGGGCATGTAGTAAGAATGAGCCCAGAACGAACCGCATTAAAAGTTTTTCATGTAATCCCCTTTAATAAAAGACCAAGAGGAAGGCCCAAAAAGAGATGGAAAGACTGTGTGGATGAGGACTTGGTCATCCTGAAAGTAAAGAATTGGAGATCAATTGCTGGGAGAAAGGCGGATTGGGAAAAGCTTTTGAGGAAGGCCCAGGCCCACAAAGGGCTGTCGTGTCAATGCTGATGATGATTTAGAAATGCAAAATCAATTATATGACTACATATTAAATATCGAACATAAATAAAATAACAATTTTGAAAAATGATATGACCATTGTAAATAACTAGTATTAGCTTCATTATTTTTAATAATATCAAAAGAATTCTAATAAGCTTTTACTTAAAAGAATTTGTCGAACACTATCCATTTTATTAAAATCATTACCTTCAAATTTTAGTGATGCTAGTCTACAATTTCATTATAAGACAAACAATTATGCTTTTCATCATAAAATTAAATTAGATGATAATCGAAATCTTCATGATTCTTAAATTGAATGAAATGTTTTTCATAACTTAAACCAGTGTATATAATTCTACATTTTAGCTCTATAGATAAGAGCACGGTAAACTGAAATATAAAAGTAAGCTTGCAGATGGTTTCAGCTAAAACGGTAATAAATAGATTCCTGATATATTTTGGAAATCCGCAACTTATCCTCAATTTTTCATAAACAATAAAATTAATCATTAAGCTCTTTTTTCATCAGAAAATTTATCTCTGATATTCTGATTTCAAATCCATAAAATTAGCCAATTCATGTCTTTGCTTTCATTTGTTCCATGCTTAGTTTTAATAATGTCGCAGTTCTATGTTTAATTTAAATTGTTTCTAACATCATGCTAAGAATGCAGTCTTTCGATAAATCTTGGTAAATAGACCATCAGGATTAGTTTCTTTGAACGATGTTTTTCTATTACTTATTTGCGAAGAAACAAAGCATTTTTAACATATTAGATATTAACTTCATTTTTTTGGATAAGAAGCAGATTTTCATTTTAATATTCATCTCTCATTTAAAAATGTTCCTTTTTACTAAATGTTCTTTTGTTAAAATAAAAAAAGAAGTAAAGTAATAAATTAAAAGCAGAGAATTTACTTTCTCTAAAGCTCAAAGAATTATGCTTGAATGTAGATTTTAATTTTAAAAAGAAACAGGTTTTCTAATATGAATTCAAAGGAGTATGAAACAACTCAACCCAAGCACTTAACTAGATATTTTTTGCTCGCGCAAAACAAAATCAGAACAACAGATTAAAGTGGATCCCATATCATGACAAGCATCTAACCTAGAAGTGGAAGTGATTTTGGTTCAACAGACTTACGAACTGTTGAACCAAAATCAAAAGCGCTAACTATTCTGCTATCATTTCAACAACAAGATATGGGAAAACATAAGCATTTGACATTCATTCCTAAAAATTACATTTTATAAATAAATCAATAAAAGAATAAATATTATTCTGAATTATTTAATATTTTTATTACCAATCTCAGAACAACTTTATAATTAGGCATCCTTCTGATATTGGTAATAGATGCTTAAATAGGTTTTCATGCTTTCAAATTTTTATTTCTTTAACAAAATTATATTCATACAGTTTCTTCTCTTATAAGAATTTTTAAAATTAAGAAAGAAATGTATTATTACATTAATTTTTCAAATAAAACTTAATAAATATATTTGTTTTTGATGAGAATCCAGGAATGTTATCCCTGCTTAGTTCTCATACATCACTTTTGATAAAAAAATTACTACAAATAATGCTATATTCGTAAATTAATTCTATCCCCAAATTCTATTTACAAAATTAATTATGATTAGTTTTTATTCATCACTTTTAGATACAATTGGCTATAAATAATGTTCTATTCGTAAATAATATCTACTTGTAAAATTCTATTAGTAAAGTTATTTATGCTTAATTTTCAATCACCACTTCAAATTACAATACTACAAATATTTTTCCATTAGTAAATTATTTCTATTTTTAAAATTCTAATCATAAAATATTTAATTTTCATTCACTACTTTTACTTAATTCTTACTCTACCACTTAATTACTATAAATAATATTCTATTCGTAAATAAATTATATAAGGCAGATAAAACTTAATTTGTTTTACATATCACGCATTAATTATGTTGTTCTGTTAGTATAAATATTTTATATACACCAAATAAAAAATGTTTGTAAAAAAATGTAAAGATAATTATGTTGCAGATAAAAAATGTTTGTAAATACACGCGCGCGTAATACTACATTACTGGCCATTAAAATTGCTACACCAGGATAATAGAATTGCAGATAATAAAATGATATTTATTCGACAAATATATTTTACTAGAAATAACAAGTGATTCAATTTTCAAAAAATTTGATTGGATAGATCCTGAGAAATCAGTACCCAGAACAACCACCTCTGGCAGTAATAACAGCAGTTATAGCTTGGGCATAGAGTCAAACAGAGATTGGATTGCATGTACAGGTACAGATGCCCATGCAGCTTCAACACGATGCCACAGTTCATCAACCGTAGTGACTGCCGTTTGGTGACGAGCCAGTCGCTCGGCAACCATTGACTAGACGTTTTCAATTGGTGAAAGATCTGGAGAACGTGCTGGCCAGGGCAACAGCCGAACATGTTCCGTATCAAGGGAGATCCGTATAATACCGGCAACATGCGGTCGGGCATTATCCTGCTGAAACCTAGGGTTTCGCAGGGTTCGAATAAAGGGTAGTGCCACGGGTCGTAACACACCAGAAATGTAACTTGCACTGTTCAAAGCACCGTCAATGCGAACAAGAGGTGACCGAGACGTGTATCCAATAGCACCCCATATCATCACGCCAGGTGATGGGCCAGTATGACGATGACGAATGCACGCTGCCAGTGTGCGTTCACCACGATGCCGATCATGATGCTGTACACAGAACCTGGATTCATCTGAAAACATGACGTCTCGCCATTCGTGCGCTCAGGTTCGTCGTTAATCACATCATTGAAGGCGCTTTTGTCTATGACGCAGCGTCAAGGGAAGCCGTAGCCAAGTTCTCCAAGCTGAGAGTCCATGCTGCTGCAAACGTCGTCGAACTGTTCGTGCAGACATTTGTTGTCTTCCAAACGACCCCGTTTCTTGACTCACGGCTCGTGACGTGGTTGCACGATCCATTACGGCCATGCAGATAATATGCCTGTCTTCTCGGCTGCTAGTGATAGGTGGCCGTTGAGATCCCGCATGGCGTTCCGTATTACCGTCCTGAACCCATCGATTCCATATTCTGCTAACAGTCATTGGATCTCGACCGACGCGAGCAGCAATACTGCGATAAGATAAACCGCAATCCCGGTACGCTACAATTCGACCTTTATCAAAGTCAGAAACGTGCTGGTACGCATTTCTCCTTCTTACATGAGGCATCACAACAACTTTTCACCAAGCAACAACGTTCAAATGCAATTTGTGCACGAGGAACCGGCTGAACAATTTCCTCATTTAAACACAATGTGGGTGTCACTGCTGGCGCCTGATTTGTCTGAATGCGCTGAAAAGCTAATCATTTACGTAGCAATTTTAGTGGCCAGTAGTGTAGTAGAGATTTATTATCATAGCTTAGTATCATAAAAGGAGATTAATTTTTTAAGCTCAGATCTGAAAACAATATTTCCTTTGTAAAAGTGAAAGCGAAGATGAACAACAGAATATAAGTTTATTAATTTTTCTGTGTGATATCTTTTAAATATCACGCAATGTAAGAAAATAATTAATGTTTAAAATAAAGTTAAATAAAAAAATTTAGTACATATATTCCAGACATTGAAATAATTTTATACAAAACAAAAGCATTGACCGAAATTAGAGAATTTTACAAATTGTTTTTTTATATTCTCTTAAAATATACTATGTACTCAAAACACGTTTAATATAACTTTTTTATTTATTTAATATCTTGCAGTTTCGAACATTTCGAAGTTTGATCTCCAGGTTCCTCAGTGCTATGTAAAAGAGCCCATACCATGGAAACCGATTCACGTAGTTGTTTTGTAAGTATTTATAGAATAACTCAGAGTAAAACAGGTTTAATAATTACAATAAAAAGAAAAATAACGTTAATGAATTCTCACCTTTTTACTGTTTACAAAATTTATGCCTTTAAATTTCTCTGCACATTTTTCTTTAAATACAAAAACTGTTAAATGGAATTGTATTTGAATTTGTCTGGTTTCAGACCTGAGAACAAAATGCAATTTTTGAATTTCCGAATGAATACCTTATTCGTTAATGAATAACAAATTATTCATAACACAATATTCAACTAATCGATATCATTAATTGAATGTTGTGTTATTATTAACTTCAAATTGTTTGCAAAATATTCATAAATATGCCGAGTTTTAGGTCAGGAGAGCTGATTACATTTATCAGAACAGTTTTGCAACTCTTTATGAAGGTCATTAGCTTTAACCTTTTATTTAATAAATATTTATAAACTGAAAACGCGCTTTCTGCTTTCTTCTTTTTCAATCGTTATTATATTGTGTCTTAAACAATAAAAATTTAGAATTTTGACATTTTCATAGTCTGGGTAAATTAATTAATACGTGGTTTCAAAATGCCGCAAAATTAATATTATTGTTTTATGGTATTTTATAGTATAGATCAATATTATTATTAGCTTAAAAAAAAAAACTCTACAAATTGTTTAAGCAAAACTTTTTATGAATAAAAATTTTGGCTTTATATTTTCATTGATTAAAAAATGAAACATTTTCTATATGAATAAAAATGAAACATTTTCTATATGAATAAAAATGAAACATTTTCTATATGAATAAGATAAAAAAAATTAATCGGTTAAATTGCGCTTTAGTTATCCTACTTCGCCCACTCGCTAATTTAAAGCGCTTTTTCGCGCATGCTCATTAATTACTCTTTTGTTTTAGCATTTTCATTGGTCGCTAATTAAGTTTCACTTTGAAATAGCGGTAGAATTTTCGCCATGGCATTGGCGATTTTGAAAACGCGCCAAGCAGGGGACCTAAAGCACATTTTCACCAATTAATCTAATTATTGTTTAAGTATATGCATAATATATAATGGAATAGTAAATCATATGAAATTTAATTATTTTTTTATCTTCAATTTATAAGTATTTTTAATGTTATTGATCATTAAAAACTAATAAATATTTATATTTCTTGTTTTCTATATAAATGGCAATATATAAAATCACCTTTTTAGTTAACATAATGAGAAAAATAGCAATGAAATAAAATCAAGCACTTCCAAACAATGCTTCTATAATTAGTACTATCAGGGCAATAATGGTATTTATAAATGGTATTTATAAGTAAATAAAGTTTTAAAACTAACCATTTTGTAACAGTCTTAACAATGGAAAATTAAAACTATGTTTCTTATTCCAAGACAATGGAAAGGGTATATGCGTGGTAGTTTGGAGATAAAATAAACTTCAGTCAAAGTAATAAAAAAATAGGTTTAATTGGCATAGTGACATCATTTCATGCATGTTAATTAGTTTTTGATTCATGTGCGCATACATTTGTGCACAAGCCCAAATAATAAAATAAAAAATTCATTTATAAAACTTTTGTGTAGTTTGAACTTTTTAGTATTGAATTGCGGAGATCTTGGCTTAAGTTGAAGGGTTAATAAATTTTAAATTTGCTTTAATTTTTATTTATTTGGTTAATTTAAATGTGATTGTTGAATAATTGTAAAATGAGATTTTCATTAGAGTTTTCATGAACTTGGCAATACTCTTATGAATGAAAAGAAGAAAATTTTTTTACTAAAAGGGCTCTTAAGAATCTTTTTATGCTACAGTAAAAATTTAATTAGTATTAAGTTTTACAATCATTTCAGGATCGACAACAACAGACTAATTTTAAATAAAAAAATATTTTCTACGTTTTTTGCTTTCATTATTACATTTGTAAAAATATAGTTTTGACTAAAGAGGTTATAGAATGTGGTTGGACAATGTTCTTCAGTGTGATAGATTTTAGGTTCGATCCAAGTCACTGTTAGACAAAGAAAAATGGGTGTTGCCTTTCCGCCTTCTGCATGCACGTCTATCGGAGTGAGTGCTTGGGAGTTTTCCAGATTTCTTCCCTTGCGACACTTGAATACGATATATCATCTATAAAAATGCCAGAAAGCAATTGACGCAGCAATGGATGCTAAAAATATCTTTGGCCATAGAGCTGTTTACTATGCAGATAGAAATGATATCATTGATTGATTGATCATGAAAAAAGCTCACCATGTCTTAGTAATAAGACAGCGTTCTTTAGATTGAAAGATCCCGTGGTCGACCCCTTATGGAATAATTCGAGATAGATGTTGCATTTCCAGCTCATTAAGTGGGTTCTTGGGATTTTTCCGGATTTCCTTTCTTACGGCTCATTAGTATAATCCTATGTTTATGAATAATCATCTCGGAAGGCGAATTAAGTGGATAATGTTGAAATGCGTTGCAACAGCCATATTCTGTTGTGCTGTTCACAAAGTGTGTTAAATAAGATTATAAGAATTCCCAACATTGATAAGCAAGTATAGACAGGTAATGCATTTATGTTTTTCATAAGCACGCCTGTCTGTATGGATGTTTCAGGGTTTTTAAGTCTTCTTCTTCTTCTATACAAAAATGTAGCCCATAATCTATGAAATATCCTCCAGTAAGGCAGCACTCGTTAGGTGTTCTATTGTCATGCAAATATTTTCGATTGTTGGACTATCCTATCCATGGTGTCGGAAGAAAATATTAGGAATATTTGAATCCCTCTTCCTAAAGGACAGCTTATTTTAGAAACTCCATTACTGAATAAATAAAAAAATGCAAACAATAATATATTTACCTTGTATTTTCTTCTTAAAACATAGTTTTAAAGTTCATATTTTAAAACTTTATACTCGTCCACCAATTCGAGAAAGTAGTAAAAATAATATTATTTATTTTTATTCTTTAAATTATTTATTATTATTATTTTAATTATTTATTTTAGAATACTTAATTGGCACAAAGATAAAATGAAAGCTGACTGTCTGTTGATTTCTGATCTTTGTGTTACATTGTTTATATATCATTGTGTTTAATATCATTGTGTGAAAGCCATTAGTTGTTTTTCTTTATAAATATGTTTTAAAAATAATAACCACAATAAATATATCAACTCAACAGACTTGTTTTTAAAATTGTAGATCTTTTTTGTCATTTTTACTGCTTACATGCATAATTGGATCTGTTATTGATTATAACTCGCCTGATTCAAATAATGAAGACTTAGGTAAGTAGGAAAAACTCAAATATATATTAAATATTCAATAATTTGATATATAAACTTAATGTAAAAAATCAACACATTTTTAAGGATTTAATTTTATGCAACAATTTCTTGATCCAGTGAAAATTTCACTCATTTGCCATTTTAATTATAAGAAAGTTCAATGGAATTCAATTAATAAGTATCAGAAAATTTATTCTAATTTTTTTTTAATCAAATGAATGAAAAGATATGACAAATATTCCAATTCAAATAAATTAAAAGGAATATTAAAATAAATAATTTATATATATATGAATGATTTTTTGTAAAATAAGTTTTTACTTTTCTTAAAAATTTATTTTAAGGAGTATGATATCTAAAAATGTTTAATGAACACTGAAATAAAGCAAAATTTCTTTTTCAAAATATATATTTATTTAAAAACACTTCATTCTAGGCAATTCTCTGTACAAAGAAATCATTAAAAATTAATATTATCAGACAAATTTAAGTTTGACAATACATTCTTACAATTTATCTATTCACAGAATGTGGTACATTCTTATTTTAAAAGAAATAAATTGTTTTATCATATTGTGGTATACATATTTGCTCCAAAATATTTTTTTTATCATTCATTTTCAGGGAATTTCAAAAAAATATTGAAGTGCTTTTCTCTGATTTCTAACTATAATCGGCTCATATCCTCTTCAAAAGGGTCAGAAGAGTTGAAAGCTCTTCACGGCATCAAAGGTCTTAGCATCCTCTGGGTTATTCTGGGTCACACATATGTCTGGACCAATTTCCAACTTTTGCGTAAGTTTCCAGATTGTTATTCATCATAAATTGTTATAAATTTCACTGAATGCTTATTAACTTATTCTCTGTTTGGTAATTATACTCAATAATTAAATATATACCTATTTTCCTGTATATAATCCGCAAATTATGTATTAAAAAATTTTATAATTTCTTTGTTCGTATTCTATAGCACCACGGATAATCTATAAAATACATTCTTTATCAGAAAAGCTTTTCACTAAAAGTAAATCAGCTAAAAAAAATAGCTTTTCTGTAAAGTTTTGAAAGAAGCCGTTTATGTTTTATAAAATAAATAATAGATGGCGCCACTATTTTAGTGACTTATTCTAGTTATATTAGTTTTATACTGTTGTATTCAAGGACGAATTTGGTTCCTCGGGTAAATATTACAGTTGCTATTACCTACCATGATTCCGAATTATGTCTTGACCTGAGCGCATTTGTCTTGAAAATATTCGAGTTCGTATGTGGTAGCGTAAAATTTCTCTAAACTGTGCTTACACTAAAAGCATAGAAAAGCTAAATAAAAAAAAATGGCCAACAAACGTGTTAATATAAGGTGAAAAAGAAGGAATACGCAGTACAAAAGAAAAAATGTCTCCAATACGTTGTTTGAAAATAATTAATTTCTTTCATTTAATTATTAATTAGAAAGAAATATTTATTTAACTTTTAAAATATGTCTAACCTCGTTTTAAAAGTTAACTAAAAATCTGAAAGTTTTACCAAAATATTCTTGGACGGATTTGGCGGTTTCATGTCAATTTATCGCAATTGTGATGATGCATATCTAAATAGGATTCAACCAGATGTTCTTCTGTACGTATTGTATTTTTTATTTTATGTAACACCATATTTTGAAGAAATATATATTTTCGTCTATTTGCTAAAAAACTACCAAACAATATATGATTTTTTTATTTTAAAATAAGTCTTCCGAATAATTACGCCGCTGGAGATTATATACAGGAAAATACAGCACTTGAAATACTTTTTGAAAAAGTTAGATTTTGAAGTTCGAAAAGATTTATGAAACTAAGAATGTAAATTTTTATAATAAAATTCATTCAAAGGTTATTTAATAAGCCATCACACACATGTTAAAATAATATATATTTTTTAAGGAATATAGATTCCAATAAATTTTTATTTAATCATGGCATTTGATATTTTGTTATGTTAAATTAAATAATTATTTTATATTTTGTAAATTATATTGCTTCATTTTTAATAATATTCATCTATTTAGTGATTCACTCACATTTATCTTATATGAAATAGAATAACGTAACAAATTAATAATTTCATGTATATTATAGGTAGACCAAACTTGATTCCTAGCTGGTTCAATAGTTTAGATTTCGGTCTTATTTTGAATGGTTGGCTAGGTGTGGAACCTTTCTTTTTCATGAGGTAAGATTTACTTGCTTTAGTGTTAAATTGTATTAATATTGATTTAATTAAAAAAATACTTTAACCAATAAGACCAAAGACTTTGAAATACCCCAAAACAGTGGTAAATGAGAGGATAATAAGAGGATGAGAGAATAATAAGATTGTTAACAGAAGTTAACAATCTTATTATTCTGCAGCCAAGATTCTCTACCAAGTGAAAACTTTGAAAGTCGATGAAGATGTAAAATGAGTTCCAGATAATGATTAGGAGTCGATGGCAAATTTTTCTTTTCAAAGTTTAATTTAATCTTAAGAATTATAACTATTAGATAATAAAATTCCTATTGCTGTTGTTTCTGATGACACTTGGCAACGCCAAGCCCGCCCGTCAGAGACTAGGTGAATGAAATCGGAGAGGGAGCGTCTTCCGTTTTTTGAACAGAGCACCCTCAAATGAATATGGAAGTACGACTTTTGGCTCATAGATGGCAGCACCATCGGAATCTTCCAATTTTTAGAGATAGAAACCAGTGATGACCCAAAGCCTGGCTCCAACCACCCCCAGAGGTATTAATTTGTAATGGGAACATGGAGGACATTGCAACCCGACATATTTTACGTGCCCCAGTAACCATTAGTGAACACGACGGATCTTCGGCTATGCCGGGATTCAAACTCACCACCTTATGATAACGAGAACGATGTTCTAAGCAACCAGGCCACCGCGGCCCATAAAAAAATATTCATTTTAATACGTATAAAACAAATTTAAATAAAAGAGGCATGATCCACTAATCGAAACTCGAATATCATGACAGTTTTGTCTATGCGTCGATTGTTGACAAAAAAGAAAATAATTGAAAATTAATTAAATAATGAATCCTTTTTTTGCTTAGAATTCTTAATTAAATTGCTATCTTTAAGCGATTCATGTGTCATCATTCATACAAAAATTAATTTACAATATATTATAAAAAAAAAATGTGTTGAACCTATGAAAGAAAGTGTTCTTTTAAAAGGGACTGATACAAGAAGATTGAGAACTCCTGACATATTACGTTACATCTCTCTAATGGGGGGGGGGAGAGGATAATCATTTTGTTACTGATTGAATTTTAGCGGCTCTATTCAATGTATTCAAGTTGCGAAACAAGTACGAGATTAAATTTGTTTTTGCATTGGTATGTAATTATTAATATATGCTGAGTTACTTATAAGGTATTAATTTTCATCAAGGTATCCATTTTTAAGGTCAACTTCTCTTAACAAAATAATCAGTTAAAATATGCATACACAAAAAAGAGATAATTTTTACCCATTAATTTGAAACGTTTAATTTTGTGCATTCACTTTGATTTTTGTATTTAATCAGATTTTACAATTCATTTTATATCCATATCAAATTACTGACTTTTGTATGAACATTTTAATTTTACGTTATATATATTTTATATGTTATATATACATTTAAAAAATTTTATTTACAGTGGTCTTCTGACAAGTTATGCTGTTTTGAAAATCATGAAAAAAACCAAAGGGAAGGTCAATGTTCCAATATATATTATTCGTCGTTACCTCAGGTAAATGTTCAACATAAATTTTGATACAGAAATTAATATGTACTTTAATATCTTAAATTATTTATATTCATTAAACATCTGTAAAAAATACATACTTACAAAATTTTGAGAATAATATTGGAGTTATGACAATTTTATTACAAGACATTTTTTTCCAATACTACTGATTATTTGTTGCAAAGCTGTTATTTGTGAATTTGTATGTTAAGTGCTATGCAATTCTTTGTTGTGCACTTAACATTTACTTATGTTGTCTGCGGAAACACCTGTATAGATTCGGTATCGTTCCTTCTCCGCTCTGCACTCTTTGCAACATTGGTGAGGTCAGGGACGTAGCGCATCTCCCTCGCTACCCTGCACTTCGAAAGACGTCTCTTACTGAGCGCTATTGGGAAGCTAGAGTCATGTTCTTCTTCTTGAGCTTGTCAGATATGTGTTGGCACCTCTGCATTGTTGCATTTTGTACCATTCTCCAAGCCTAATTTTTTCCTAGTTCCATTGTTTTGGGTCACCTACTTTGTTTATAAAGTCTGATAGGCCCTCAATGGAGTTTATTTGTAACTCTTTAGGATATGGATTACCTAGAGTAGTGAATCTTGTAAGGGCAAGAGCATCACACTCATATAGGATATGATGAGCTGATTCTACCCCTGCGTGGCATTTCCTACAAATTGGTTCCTGTTTAAGAAGTCCCATTGTATGAAGGTGTTTCCTGAAATGATAGTGCCCAGTAATGAAGCCTACAACTGCTTGAGTCTTCAATCTTGGGAGTCTAAGAATTTCAGATGTAATTTTCTCAGATGAGTTGAAAATCATACTTTTTGCATGTTCCTGTCCAGGAGAATCATGCCCTACTTTGTTCATCTCCTGTTTTTCCCATTTTTTAATACCCTTCCTTGTAGTCTTCATGTTGATCCCACAAAAGGGTTCCATTCCTATTGGATTCAAAGAGGATCCCTGTTTTGCAAGTTAGAGTCATGTTAGATTAATAGACTCTGTTGCAGTATCTTTTTTGTGTTATTGTACTATTCTTTTTATTTATTTTGCTGTAACTGTCTACAATCTACCATTGGAAATAAAAAAATAACATTTACTTATGTGTATTATGAAAGATAATCTTCATAAAGGCAGAACAGTACTTAAGTTTATTTTGAAGCCAGAAGTTAAATTTATATTAATATTTATTTGTAATAAAAGATATTATTTAAACTATTTATTACATAAGATTATTGTTTTTTTTTTAATTTGTATTTTTTAACAAAGTCAAGCAATTTAAAACTGTTTGATTAAAAGATTATAATCCCCTTTTAATTCGTTATTTATATTTTATTCATTCTCATATTTATTAATTCATTTTGACTTTATACTTTACTCGTTGTTTCTTATTTCATGCTCACAGTCATACTTTATTCATTGTTTATACTTCACTTATTGTGACTAATTTTAAAAATTATTATATTGCTTATTCATACCAATACTAATGAAATAATTCTGACCTACATTATTTCCCCTCGTATTTTCAATGACTAATCCAAAATATTTTGTATTCAAAATAATCATAAACTGTTTTAGGATTCAAATTAGAATACTAAGAAATTTAGAATTCTTTTAGCTGGCCTTTAAGAAATTATTTCTAAATTGTTTCAAAACATTTTGAATATATTTACAGATTAACGCCTCCTCTGCTACTAGCTATTGGCCTAGCGTTTTTCATGCCTCTTATAAGCTCAGGCCCTTTCTGGTACGAAAGGGTTGACCCAGAGTTAAAGGCTTGCTCGCAGTATTGGTGGACGAGTATCCTTTATATTAGCAACTGGTGGGAAATGAAGAATATTGTAAGAAGTACATTATAATGTGATTTATTTGATTATTTATTAAAAATCATATATTTGACAAATAATTCAAAATTATATATTTGACAAATATGGAAAATTCTAATGCATGACATGATACAGAATTTTTGACGTGATAGCGTAAAGGTAGACTTAATTTATGTAAAAGTATTATTATGAGAGGTTCTAGCTAAATATTTTAGAAATAAAGTTTCAAACTACCCGCAGTACAGATAAAAATAAGAACAAATATTACAATTACATACGGAGATGTGGAGCATTAACTGCCATAGTTCATGAAGTCTTGGTCCTCAATGAAGAATTCCAATGTAGAACAGTAGATGGCGCTCATAGGATGTTGGGAGAAGTTGTGTTACATTATTAATTTTGATTTGTAATAGCAATAAGGAGTTAAGTAGTTGCATAAAAAATTCTATTTTATAGATTATAATTAAAATAATTGTCTTCTGTGCTCTAATTTATTCATCTGTTAACTGTCATTTTGTCTATTGATGAAATATTAGTAGTTATTCAAATGGAACCTTTGTGGTGAAACTTGATTTATTTTCATTTCCTTAATGTTGAAAAATTGTCGATTTTTGCTATTTTAAACTTATACAGCAAATACTATGGCGCATTTACTGAAAATGGAATTTTTTTTAATTTTAATTGCTCTCTTTTATTCAGTAAAGAATATTGGATATAGGTTAATATTTTAAAAGTTGATTATTGCATAGTTCGAAATTGTGAAGTTAATCAATCAAAATGGAATGTAGGTGAAAATAAAATAATTTCGGTAGTAATGAAGAAATCACAATTATTGGAGTCACAATTTAATAAATCAATATCTTTGGTTATGATAGGTAAGCCAAAATAGTTTTTATGGATGGCTGTATTACATACGGAGATGTGGAGCATCAATTGCCATAGTTCATGAAATCTTGGTCCTCAATGAAGAGTTCCCCTGAAGAACAGTAGATGGCGCTTATGTACTGATAATATTTGATATATCACAATTCCAGAATTTTCCAAAAAGTGGTTGAACTCTTAGAATAATTGAAAGGATTCATAATAAATATAACATGAATAATTTGATTGATTTGTAATGACTCTTAATTGGTTAATTTTCGGGTATAATTGTTATATACAGATTATACAATTTTAAAGAATTAATTTACCAAAAGAGTATGCAACATTCTTTAGCTGGGAATTTATTTTTACGTTTATCACATAATTTTTTAAATAAGTTTTCTCAACTTTTTCAGATATCTTGTATAAGCATTGTACTAAGCAATCACATTAATACGTTTAAAAATATTTGAATGGAACATAATTGTCCTTAATAAGCAAAAAACTATTTTTACATAGAAAATATCTTCTTTTGAAACTGGTATTCATTGCTTATTTAATTCTTTTTCAGTGTATTCATCCGACATGGTTTCTGTCTGCTGATTTCCAGTTGCATATAATTTCGATTGTTGTACTCTATCTTTTGCATCGGTATGTTTTTTTTTAAACAAAATATCTTAATATTTATACGTTAAGACTATTCTTTTTTGTAATAGAATCAGAAAGATAGACTATAAGATATTATAATAAAACTATTATAATTCCTTATAGTCAATTATTATAAAATATGTGCTTGTTATATCTGCACAACTCTGCTTAAAATATAGAAACTTTCCTCAGAATTTAGTTACCATAAATTGCCAATATAAAAATTCTAATAATTAAAATTAATGTAAACAAAATAAATACTTTTGTCATTCAACATTTAGATTAATGGTGATCAGCTAGATACTGGCTTAACCGAACGCTAACTATTCGCATCATTTGTCAAATTTATTTTAAAATTGTAATATCAAAACTGTTAAATTTAATTAAAAATTAGTAATTAATAATATTTTCTTATAAATTAATGAAATTTAATTTTTTATAGCTTATTGAGTATATATATATTATCATATAGTTATTAGACTAAATCTATGCATTCAATGCAATTAATGACTCTAATTTCGATAGTAATACATAACTTCTTTAAGTAACTATCATGTGCACGTGTACATTTCGGAGATTTTGGTGCATTTAAATTTCTATGTATAGTTTTGCCAAAATTCTTTTTTTCTTTCTCTTACTTTTGTATTTCTAAAAATTTTTATTATTACGTTTGAACTTAATGAAAAAAAAATTCCTTCAAAGTATATTCTATATGTGGGTAAGTGTTAGAAAACAATAATAAATGTCAATGGATAAACAAATCTACTTATTTTTGCTTTATAGATACCAACTAAAATTGAATGAATCTTTTTAATCATATCTGTTTACTAATTATGAGGTTATATTTTTTAGTGTCTCTTATGAACTAAAAATGATAAATCTGACCTCTGTTGTTATTTTATATATTAGATTTAATCAATTAAATACGTTAAGTTTGTCAACCCTAATTTCGATGGTTAAATTCCTATTGGATGTCATGAAAAAAATGAATAGAATTTTAAATTTATATAATTAATATAGTTTAAAATATAAATTACAAATGTTAACAAATATAAAAAACACGGTTAGACTATACTTTAAGGTGCCCCTTTAATTCTCGCCAAGTTGTGATCGCGATTGATCGCCAAGCCGGGCAAACCCGAATCGTGTTCTGATTGGTTTAGATCCAGTCGAGGCTCTGATTGGTTTATCCTTTTTTGAATTTTGAAACTCCAACGGACGTTGCATTATTTTTGAATGTTCAACTATACCTGTTAGCACTGTAATCGGTGCGAACAGGAATGGCGCCAAAAAACTTGCCAAGTTCGCCAAAGGGCACCTTAAAGTATAGTTTTACCGAAAAACACAAATAATTAAATAATATGTACATGGCTGTGTATGTACTATATTTATGTATGAAAAAATGATTTGTTTTATAGTAAATGAGGGAGAATATACTATTTCAGAATTTGTTACGAAGTTATATCCGTTATTAATTGTTGTTAATTTGTGTAAACAGAAAAAATAAAAGATTATGACAAAAATTATATGTATTATGTATACAAATTTTTAAGCAATTAGATTCAAATATGCTATCAATTTCTTTTACTTGTTTTTTATTTCTATTAGGCATCCAAAGTTGGGACTTTTATTCATAGCTTTGATAGTAATCCTCTGCAATTTACTTGTTGGTATTCTCACTTATATCCGAGATTTGCCTCCCATTATTCTCATCTCTTCTGGAAATCAGATGTAAGATTTATTTTACATACTTTATCACGTTTTATTCAATTAATTTAAATAGCTCTTTTACAACATAAAGTATAAAAATGATTCCAAAAACAAACTTTTATTTATTCTCTTTCCATCTAAAGATTAAAATTATTTTAATTTATTATTATTATTCAAGTGAATGTAATAAAAATATAAACTTAAAATATATACTATTTTTAGTAAAATAGAAGAGACTGTAAATATTGTGCATATGAGGACATTTACACATGCTGGCCCATATTACATAGGCATCATTGTTGGATTTCTGATGGTGAATCATATTGATATCAAAATACCTAGGGTAAGAAACAATTAATTAAAATATTTTTCAGTCTAATAAACTTGGCATATGACAATTTATTATAGTCTTTTCCATGGTAATGGAATCCGATTAAATTACATTTTTATTGTAACTTACAGTTAAAATGTGAAATGCGTTATTTCATAGAATAACTAGATGTTCCATGAAATAACAAGACTAATCGTTTAGTCTTCATTGTTAAAGTTTGTATTAAGACAATCCTCATCGTTAAAGTATGTAAAATTATTGAATTCTACGATTTAAATAGGTGATCTATAGAATAACGGTTATTTGATCGTTAAAGTATGATATACGGCACTTGAGAGATTCTTTGAACCGATTAAAGCTGCTTTTCTCCAGTTTTAAACCACTTATAGTTTGCTTTGCAATGACGTGCGCGTGCATGCTTTATTCCGTTACTTTTAAACTAGAATTTAATTTTGTATTTATGTTACCATTTTACATTCTGGATTATTAACAAATATTTTTACTTACTAATCAATTAATAAAATAAGGTTTAAATGTATTTTTCGAGAGATTTTTGCTATTTAGGATCAATTAATTTACAAAATAACTTTAAGATTGTGTAAACTTCATTTTGACGGTCTATAACTATTTCATAAAATAACTAATTAGAATAAATTTTTTTCCACGTTTAAACTGACTTATCTAGTTATTTCATGGAATACCTAATTATTCTATGATATAACTGAATAATACACTTTTACAGTAACATATCTATAATTTAAGATAATCCTTCTTTTCAAATTCCTTTGAAAACGATATGATGTAAATTTTCTTTTAAGAGTATTTTTTTCCCCAATGGCGGGGAGCTGGGGGACTGGACCCGTCTCCCACAACAAAGCTGGAACTGCTACTCATTTTTAGCATTACCCGGTGGGCACCTATGAACCAAGTCACGGAAGTACAAATATCATTGCCCACGTCGCACCATCACAATCCCGTTTATCAGGCGGGCCACGTTTATCCATCATCTCAGAAGAAAAAATGACAAAGATACAGAAGAGAGATAGAAAGAAAACGTCCATACCCAACCAAACCGGGATTTGAACCCGAGACCAATAGCCCAGTAGTCAGGAACGCTAACCATTCAGCCATTGGCCGGCTTCTTTCAAGAGTACTTTTGTGATAAATTTTACTTCAACGAAAATATTTCTACCTCACGTCTCGTAATAATGACGAAATCTGTTTAAAATAATACAAAAAGCAAGAAGTCAGTTTTTATTTTCTATGACATGTTCAAATATTCGAAACTATTTAAACTAATTTTCTCTTTCGTTTGATATTCTTCCGACAGTTGTAAATCTACTTTTCTAATTTGATTTTTCTTCACTTACACAATTTTCTTATTAAAAGTCAAAATTACATGATCTAAAATTTTATAAACTGTGATCTTTGAATTCTCGTTAAATTTATTTTTTGATGGAGGATCTTATAAAAGTATAAGGTTTAAACTTAAAAAAAAAATGAGAAGAAATAAACATACCTTGTTTGATAAACGGGGTTGTACTGAGGAAAAAACCTTAACAGTCATGAAACTTATGTTTTTCACTTATAAAACTAATAGCTTGATTTGGAGCTCTCAGATTAATAATTTATTAGATTAATATTAATGTATTAATATTTTAGATTACTATTATGTTTTTTAGTTATAAAACTGATAACTTGACTTTGGAGCACTCAGATAAATTCAAAGCTTTCCATGAATCTGCAATGTTATTTAACTTACTTTAAAATTTTATCATCTAAAAAGCACACCTTTCTAAAAAACATTTGTATGATGTTTCTGAGTGGTTCCAAATTATGTTTTGCGAAATTAATTACGTACATTTTACTCTAAGAATTCCACTATTTTTGCTTCCAATGAAGACTAAGGGTTAAAAATGATTAACATATATCATTAACATATCCAATATCAACACTATACTACAAGCTCAAACTTCTAGTCTCTGTTAAATAAATTATTTTTTCCACCAATTAATATTGAGTGCGAATTATTTGGTGTGAATTATGGGTGACGTTTTCTTTTTTTATCGATTTGGGTTCAAATTCCAGATAAAGGTATGCATTCATATGTTTCTAACCATAACGCTTTTTCCATTATACCTTTCCTTTTTAATATTTTATTGAAATCATTTATGATTGTTTATTAAGTGTTCTTAATACACATGCAAGTATTTTTAATTAAAATTTCAATTTTAAAACTATTAGTAGAATCTCAGAATATATTGATTTCATTTTTATAATTTCGCTTTAAGGATACAAAAAAATTTCTATCTTTTTCTCAACTAGATTGCTAATTATGCTTTTCTTTAGTGCTGATTGATGTCTGTTGACAGATTTACATTATTTCAGCAATCAATTCTAGCAAAAAGATTGGTTACCATGGTTATATACACTAAAAGTTTTTAACTTCATACGTCATAAGACATAGATCTAATTATTACATTGCTCATAATGAAATTAAATTTATCAATAACAAAACTATCCTGATTTCAGATAGCGAAAATTATCGGATGGTGTGCATCTACAGCATTAGCCCTGGTTTCTGTATATGGAGCACACAACTGGAATATTGGAGAGCCACATGGACTTCTCGTGACGTCAGTATTTGCAGCACTTCATCGAAGCACTTTCACTTTGAGTATTGCTTGGGTTACTTTCGTTTGCGTCAGTGGCAACGGAGGTGAGGCACATCACTCTCAACGGAATCCATAATTGTTAGAATTTTAGAAATTAATCCCAATCACGTGACTAGTTTATCACGAAAATAGAACAAAATGATGTTTTTTTTTTAAAGTTTTTTTTTTTAAAAAACATAGGCAAAAGGTAGTATCTAGAATGTGATATTATCACATGAAGTGTTTCATATTTAGATAATAAATTAAATCAAATCACCTCTTTCTCTTTCTTTTAATATACTTTCTAAATAAATACCATTAAATACTAAATGATTAGCAAAATTAAACGTAAAATTTTAATCTCTATTATAAAAAGTATTTATTTTTTTAAGAATATAGACTGAAAATTAAATTTATAAATATAAAATTATTCTAATGCAGTTCTTTATTCTAAATTCCAAATTTCATTGATTTTCACTTGTTAGAACATATGAATTGGTATTCAGTTTTATTAATATCTATTTTCCACGGCTTTAATTTAGCACTATCAGAATCTAACTCTTTTAAATAGTGTTTCAGATTATAATTTTAATGTGGTTGTTATTAATATTGTAGAATTTAGTTAATATTCTTACCTCTCAAAAAGATAGAATTTGCTCACATTTAGATGATTGACTTCGTGGAAAAGAATCAAATAAAAAATTAATGCCAAACTTAAATATAACATTTCAATTTTTACAGATGCTGATGAAAAAAAAATATCTTAAAATTCGTGATTCCGTGTTTCATTGTCGCACTATTCTGCTTTAAAATATTTTAGTTCTTAGAAATTTTCATGAAAAAAATTATAAAATTAGTAAAATTGGGAAAAGAATTTTCACGATTGCAATTTATGCCACCTTAATTCTTGCATTGAGGTGTAGGAAATTTTTAGGAATTGCATTTTCTTTTCCGTTATTATTTCTTCCGAATAAAGAAATCGATTGAATAATACTTTAAAAAGAAATTAAATAATTCTAAAATTATTTTGCCTATTTTAATTGCTTATGATATTTATATTGGTTTTATTTGAAATATGTAAAATATATCTAATATGTTTGTGGAAAGAACATTTTGGTACAGAAAATTTTTTGTACTCAAGTTGTTGTATCAATTCAAAAAAAGTTGGGAAATAATGATTTGATTTAATCTCAGTGCAAAACAAAAAAAAAAAAAAAAAAAAAAAAAAATCATTACATTTTTCAATTTTTAAAGTGTATCATTAAAATAAACAAATTAAAATAAATCATACACGAATTGTACTGTTTTCATTTCAAAATTTTATATATTAAATAAAAAACATCTTAAACTAAACTTCTCTTGCAGAATGAATCCTTGAATATCTCATTGTTAATTGTTGAATTATATTAATCTAAAACAAAATATTATCTCAACCAAAAATTTCTCTAAATCCTTTATTTAGTAATTATTATTTTCATTTTCAGCAATTTTAAGAAGACTATTTATTTATTGTATAAATTTATTTAATAATTTAAATAATAGATCAGAAATAGCAACTTAGAGTTGATTGATTGGATCAAGCTATTAACTAAAAGTTTGACTCGCTAGTTTTCAGTGCAGTAGTTTGTAAATTCAATTCCCACATTGACTGTGGATATTTGTAGTAATTAGGAATATATTTTAAACTATAGATCACAGATGAAATTATAATCGTAAAGAAATTAACCAATTTGTTAACATATTGTATTCATTGTCACAATTAATAAACGTTAAATCTCATCTTAGGTGATTCAATTTTTACGTTGGATTTGATGGAATTATAGCAACATGAAACGTGTGGACATATTAGAGATGGGGAGTTGATCTGAATTCTGGTTATCTTATCAATATCTGACATTTGACTCTTAATTATCGGACTTTCAATTACATTTATGCAAAGAGTAAATAAAAATATCTCTTTTACTAATAAGCAGAAAAAGAGAGCAAAATTTTGGAGCGAATATATATTAACTTATTTTTTCTCTAATTTGATAAAAATCCTTAAACTCTAAAAGTTGGATTACTTGTGGCTAGATCAGCGAAAAGATTCAGCGTTTAGATCCAGTCGAGACTCTAATTGGCTTATTATTATTAGAATTTTGAAAATCCAACAGACGTTGCGTTATTTTTGAATATTCAACCATACAGAACTGTAATCGGCGCGAACAGGAATGGCGCCAAAAAAATCGCCAAGTTCTCCAAAGAATCCTACAGTATTTTACCAATTTAAAATTTTGAAAAAAAATTCTAAATATTTTTCATATGTTATGTAATTATGACAGTTTTATAAAAAGCGTATACTGTCACAAAATATTATAATTTTAAAGGATCTTTTAATTTCAGGTCTTCTTAATCGGCTCTTTTCGTCACCTATTCTTACACCAATAAGTAGATTGACTTTCATGACTTACTTACTTCACAGTCTCGTCATTTGGGTGAGGAAGGCTTCTCTCAGAGAGCGAATATTTTTTAGTCATTACAATATCGTAAGTATATTTCTTAAAAAAATAAGCAATATTATGATCATATAATTGTATTGCTAGTTAAAACATAAATGTTCCACAATGATGGAATCACATTTCTTACTTAATTTGTGCAGTATATTCCACGTGGGTTATCATCATTTAAATTAATTTTTATATTTTAAGAGATAAATGTTCACTATTGCGTATAAAAAAAAGCATCAATACTATTTTAGCATAAAACACGATTTGGTATAAAAGTATTTAACATATATTATTTAGTATGTATTATTTAGCATAAAACTTTATTTGGCATAAAAAGACTCATTGAGCTTGAAAAAGCTCACTAATTCTCTCTAATTCCAAAAAAATAAAAAATAAAGCTCACTAGTTCTTCTAAAGAGCACTCATTGAGCTCACTAAATCTTCTTATATCAAATAATGTTAAAAATTTCAAAAGTTGTATAATTGTATACCAGTAGGAAAAAGTTAACAAACACACACACAAGTCTGCTAACTAACTTCCATCGCATCATATTCAACATTCGTCATAAAAGTTCTATTTAGTTTTCTGCAAATAAAAATGTATACATTTTTTCACACGAAGATGAGATTGTATAGATAACCAAAATTATATATTTATTCGTCAAAAATTTCATTAGATTCCCTATGTCTTAATTACTTTTTATATAGCTTTATGAGAAAATATAAAATGTAATATTAATATATTTAAAAGATATTTTAGTTAGTATGATTTCACTTAGAGTATATGTAGAATGTCAACGATGATATTGCAGATATTCATAACTGGCCTGAGAAGGCTATATTACATGAAAGTTAAATAAATATCCAGTTATTATTAAAGTGATAAACTTTTGTCATATGATATTTTGTTATGTATTTCAGCTATATGAATACGTGGCAAACGTTGTTGTAACCTTACTTCTGACAATTCCCTTCTATCTCCTGCTGGAAGCGCCTTTGTCGAATCTGGAAAGGCTAATATTTTCTAATTTGAAAGTTCAAAAGAGTAAAGAACCATCGAGCATAAAAGATAATGGTCATATTAATGGCAATGCGGCTCATTTTGCAAAGGAGTTCAAGCCAGTGAAAAGAGAATTCACAAAATCTTCTTCCGTGGAACTCAGAGGTATAAAAAATCTGGAAGGAGCCCAGAATGGTGCCATAACCGATAAGCATTTATGTTGATTTTTAATCCAATGTAATCTTGTAATCTTAAACTTAATCATTATCATATTAAAATGTACAGTTTTAGTGTATCTTTTATTTTTATGTATTTACTAGTCACAAATACACAAAAATCACCTCTAAATAATAAATAAGTAATAGTAGCATATATCATGAATTTAAAGAGAGAAAATTATAACGAACTTATTTATTTGACTTAAATCGAATTTTTAAGAAATAGTTCACAGGTCCAAAATTATATAAAAATAAAAAAAATCTATTCACCAAAATTCATTGCACAACATTTACAATTTAAAATGTAGAAAATTATTTAAAAAATAAATTGACTATACTACAAAGAGATAATTATTTCATATAAACATTAAATGGTTTGTATGGATATATATGGCTAATTTATTATTTGTTGTGTAATAAATATTTATCATGATAACTTATATATATTGGATTATGAGCAGTTGAAAAGTACAAAAGAAAGCATTAAACAAGTCAATCCGTATAAAAATTTGATATGTTATGTAAGTAATACTCATCTCAAAATGATAATAAACAAATCAGTAACGCTGTAATCAAAACACATCACCTAAGTTGTTAATAAAATGATGTAAAGAGC
>JAPDSC010084935.1:287710-297949 GCA_026290005.1 Latrodectus geometricus | reverse complement strand
GGGGGTAGTTGGAGCCAGGCTTTGGATCTTCTCTGGTTTCAATTCTTCTCTGGTTCTTATATTGGAAGCATCAGATGGTTCTGCCATCTATGAGACAAAAGTCGTACTTTCACCTTCGTATGAGGGTGCTCTATTCAAAAACGAAAGACGCTCTCTCTCTCTCTCTGATTTAATTCGTCTAGTCTCTGACGTGCAGGCTTGCTGCTGCCAAGTGTCCTCAAAAACAATACAACAACAGAACTGAAGTGGATAACTGTATAATGATAATAACCAAACCAGTAACGTTCTAATCAAAACACATCACCTAAGTTGTTAATAAAATGATGTAAAGAGCAATTTTAGATGTGATTCTGAGGTGAAAAATATTCAATAACTAAAGAGCTATCTGAAAATAATTAATTTCAGAACTGAAGTGGATAATTGTTAAGAGACTAAAGACAGACCATAAAGAAATAGAAAGGCCAAATAGCTAAATTTTAATTCTTTTGTCGTTTGTGGACTTTGATAGAAAATTACTGATTTTACCGCCAGAAATTACAAACCAGACCGGTCAATCTTAATGATGATGTCTGATATTTTGAAGCCATGTGAACGAACAAATGAATCTAATTGACACTCAACTTAGATCAAGGCTTGCATTGGCTACTGGTAGGATTATGTCAATGTTAACTGTATGTGGTAGGTTTCTAGGAAGGTGGTTTATGCAAAAGTTGGTCATTCAAGCATTGTTAACTCATTAAACTAGTGTGAATACAGTCAATCCTCCTATAACGCGGTGAGTGCGTACCGCGTTATATGGAAACCGCGCTATAAGAAACTCAGAATTAGTACAAATCACATCATTCGTACCACGTCATATGGAGACCAATAAATACAAAAGACAAGATAAATTATTTTTATTGAATTGAAGAGTTTATAAATGATAAAAAAATGAAACAAAAACTAAACTAAAAAACTGTTTTTTAACAAAAACAAGAAAGACTTTTCTAAAATTATGTAATCTTTCAACACTCATCCTCGCTGTCAGATATGAGTCACCTAACTCGCCTTCTTTTAATGGGCAAAGTATTTTCTTCACTTGGTTCATCTTTACATTGGTTTTCGATTGTAGCTTTCTTTTTCCTAACTCCATTAAAACCTCTCAATAGAGATCTAAGCAATTTTTTAAACCTTGCGCTGCGTACCGTTGAATGATCAGTTTTAATGAAATAAAGTTCTAATTCTTTAGCCGAATTTGCCCTTTTTTCACATCTTGTAAATCGAGATTTGGCATTTATTCGTTTTTCTTATTTCTGTTTACCAATGCATTTTAGGTGGGTGCATCATTTAATTCCATCAGTTCTTCCTCATCTAAAGTTTCTTCCCCGAGTACTAGTTCTCTTACATCCTCATGGTTTACGACAAATTCTTCATCGCTTAAACGAGAAGTAATGTTTACTATTTCTGTAACTAAGAGAGAAATTCATCATCTTATAATGCTTGAACCATTTAAGGTAAAAGAGGTTTCCAACATGCATTAAGCGTTGATGGTTTAATTTCCCCGCAAGCTCTGGGACGACTGAAACTGATGCCGTAAACGTCTAAGAGATAAGCTTGAATGTTTACATAAACATATCCAGTTAAAACCAATCATTGGGTGCACGGAAAGAATTGATGGGACGTTGTTGAACGGAAACCGCGCTGTAAGAGTAACGTGTTATAGGAGGGTTGACTGTATATGAGATTAGTATGGCAACATATCCATTAGACAAGTGATCAATTGAGATTTGATCTTTTTGCAAATGAATTTTCATTTTATTTTATAAAAATATCCTACATTACATTATTTACAAAAAAAAAAAAAAGAACATGTTACCCATTAAACATCCATGACTGCTATAAATAGATGAAGAAATGCTTGTGTTTATGATGAAATTCTTTATCGAATGGATTAGTTATCATGTCTTTCCGTTCAGAATAGTGAAACTTCACGTCTACAGAGATGACCTCTTTCATTTGTTTGTGGCTGATTATGTGCCTCCTAGTGAGCCAATACTCATACCGATTCAATAGATGATGGTCATCTGGAACAGGAAAACAATGATGGAAGCCATGACATTTGTGTCGAATTAATAGCTATTTAAGGCTTGAAAATTGATACACAATATAACATCCATTTTTCATGCCTTAACTGCAGCATGCAGAAAAAAGTTTTGTCGAAGCTGTTATTAGTTTTGCTGAATTTAAGGAAGATAATTCTTCTATAAAGAATAAATTTTAATTCTTAAAATTCAATAAATCATCAATACTATTACAATTTAATGTTTTGTTAATGGTAAGTTCATAATACTCTTAATTACGAAATTAACTATTGTCAGTAATTAAGAGTTTTATAAATTCATTAATGAAAATACCTTCACTCAATTTTTTTATCAATATATTACAGCCAAATGATTTATAAATTAAAAAAAATCAATCTAAGAAATACGCCCGTTTAAAACTTCAATGCAATTAAGTTAGATTCATTATGATAGTAGACTTTCTTATAATCTGTATAAAAATATTTATGCTATAGTATAATACATTCATTGATTGATACCTTTTTATTTTAGAACATGAATTGTGAGAAACTTTTCACTTTAAGCTAAAAACTCTACTTAGTGTATAGGATTAAACTTGGCATGTGAAATCAGATTATACCAAAAAACAAGCTGCAAACATCATGAGAAATAACTTGCGATGAGGAAAATTTGCATAAAAAATCATTCCAAACATCATCGTTTAATCGTGTTTTTCGTGTATTTGAAACAATTAATGTTTTACGCACAAAATGTTCTTCAAAGTCTTTTTGATTTCAAATCGATTGAGTCATCAGGCGAAAATGATGCAATGTATCCAAAGCTATTCAGTTATGGTTAAACGATTTGTGTCAACATGCGCATTGCTGGAACTCATTGGAAATAGCTTAAAACCATGATTATATCTGTCTCGTAACATCAATGTAACGTACAATAAAATCTATTGGTAATTTTTATAAAAAAAAATGGTTTCTACAGAAGAATTTTTAAAATATTGGATACTCTGTACATGAGGTACCCCAGATTTAAATCTGATGTTGTGATATATGTTTTTCACAATAATTCATTACTAACGAGACAAGATGATTTTTAAATACTGAGAAATAAAAAAAAAAGAAATGAGTAAAAATAGAAAAAAAAATAGAAGTCAGTATTCCAACTTATTTGTTATGAAATATTAATGTATATGATGCACAAAAAATATATGCACATATATTTTTGAATAGATGCAAACACGTACTATGATATATTTATTGCTTGCATAAACAATTAAATATTAATATTTAATGTTTAATAATTTACATACTACATGAAATAAATTTGTCTTTACTTAATGATTCATAAGTATTTATTTTTTAATAGCGCTATCGAGAGACAAAATCTCCAAAAATATATAAAATAGCCAATCCCACTGAGATATTCAACAAAATTTTCATTAAAACTGCTCACTGAAGAGCTCATCCCACTGACAAATGTACTTGTTTATAATTGGTGGACAAAATTGTATATTCAACATTATTGGTGAAAACGGTTATTTGTTTAACTCACAGACCAATTATAAGTAAAATAAAGTGACGTATACATGATCTCAAGTGTAACGAAAGAAACAATCACTTTATAGTTAATAAAAGGTATGATAAAAAAATTTATTCCGAATTGAGTAGACAAAAATAAAGAATGTATATCGCTATCATTATTGTTGCACTATCCTAACTATTAAACATTAGTAGGAAAATATTTCTAATAATTTTCATTCTGAATATTTGGAAGATTTTAGATATTACAAAGTATCACACTGGTCAATTAAATAAATTATAGAAGGAAATAATATAACGGCTTGATATTACAATTATTGTTTTAGTAAGGTATCAAATATGTCAAATTTATTTTTGTGTTTATGGTTTTCTTTTTTTAAAATTAGTGAATTAATTTACATAAGAAAATTTTTTCCTTGTATATTTAGTATGTGATTTTATTAAATTCATCTTAAAATAATAAAACAAATTATTAATGATGTGTACAGGACATAGGAAAATTTCATACAAAATCTCATGATCAAAAAAATTATGAAAACTATTTTTAAAAATGTGAAGCTCACTTTCCTTTAATGAATAAAATTATAGATTCACAACCTCAAGAGAATGATACTGTTTTAAAATCAATATTTCAATTAACATTTTCTAGTAATATAAACTTTTTTTAATTTCTAATGGCGGGTACCCTTGAGCAAGTAAGTAACATTAGCCCATTTGCCGCAACAAGGCCGGAAACTGCTACTCATTTTATTGTTACATGGTGGGCACCTGTGAACCAAGTCACGGAGGTACGAGTAGCATCGCCCACGCCACACCACCACAAGCCAGTTTATAGCTCGGGCCACATTCATCCATCATCTGAGGAAAAGACAAGAAACACAGAGAGAAAGAAAGAGAAGGTACATCCATGCTCGAGACGGGATTTGAACGCAGGTCCTCCCCATCTGTAGTCAGTTACACAAACCACTAGACATGTTGGGCGGCAGTAATATAAACTCATTACTAGAAAATTAACTTGTAAAATAAATTGTTGATGCATACAAATTGTAAATAAATATATTAAAAAGAATTGACATGTGCTCAAACAATAAATATTTTTTGAAAAAAAAAAAACTATTTCCAATCTTAAAATTATAATTTCATTAAAAAATATCAATTTTAAGTAGTTTTTACCTATATTTCTGTTAGCTCATACACTGCATAAATTCGAGTTTCAAAAATACAATCTTTGGCTAAATATTTTTGCCAATAATATGTTATAATGAATTACAGGAAAATGAGTTTAATATTGTGTTATAATCCACGAAACAAAGTTAATTGATTGCATGTTGTTGTGTAAAATAAAGGATTGAAAGGATCGAAACAAATTGATTGCATGTTGTTGTGTAAAATAAAGGATTGAAAGGATCGTAACAAATTGATTGCATGTTGTTGTGTAAAATAAAGGGCCGCAGCAGACAAAAAAAGAAGGGTTTCTTTTTATTGTTCATATGAGGTCATTCATGAATATATGATAAGGAATAAAAAGGTTAGTTTCAAACTGGAGTTCCCACTCCTGACTTAGATGAAGGCTTCGGCCTTCTTTCATGATGAGACGACCGACTACTCAACTCTCCTCTGCTCGCAGACAAAGGTTTCTGAAAACAAAAACAAAAATAAATCCCGTACAGAATAAACTCAAACACAAATAGATTTAAAGTTTCTACGTATATTTAAAATTTTCATATTTTTGCAGTTCATAAACATTCATTAACTAATTTCCAACAAAGATGAAAAAAAATTAGTTACTTTTTAACAAGAAATTTTTTATAATTGCTTATTATTTTAGTTTCAGACAAAATTTAATGTCAAATTTATAGATGGATTGACATAATTTATTTAACAACCTCTTTAATACGATGTTGTATTATATTTTGTTAACAGTAGGAGAAATATGCATATAGAGAGAGAAGTATATAAATAATTACGTTTACAAATATTTTTAAAAATATATTGAAAATTAAATGTATTTTCTTCAAATCCTTATTTATAGATGAACAGTAACTTTTCACTTTTTAATTTAAGAATAGTTCCTTCAAATTAGTTGATAAATATTAACACATTATTCAGTATTCATAAATAAGTAAATTAAAAAATTTTTAAACTCATTTACCTCTGCCGTGGGTCTGCTCGGTACAACATCTGGAACGACCCCCTTTGGCGGGAGAGCTGGAGCTGGTTTCTTGGTTTCTAAGCTTAAGCTTCTACCAAGAGGCTTCTTAAGAACTTTGGAAATTTTGGACCTTAAGCTCATTTCTTTGTCTTCCTTGGCTTTTTTGTCTTGATCAGCTCCTATTTTCTGACCAGTAGCCACATCTATACTTTTCGTTCTCCTGTAACATAATAGATATGTTTCTGAGGATAATGTATTGTTAAGATTATAATATTTTCATAATCAAAAGCACCTGTTATGATAGTTTTAATTTTTCTGCCAATACCGGTAGTTAAATTGTTATGCTAATTTATTAGTAATTTAGTAATACTAAAATGCATAGTTCATTATTTTCTTTAAGCAGAATATTAGTTGCATATACACTGAATTGCTATTGAATTAAGCATACCTACTTAGTAATAGATAAAACCTTCTCTGATCATGATAACAGTCGCAACACGACGAGGCATAGATTCAACAAGTTTCTCGAAATATTCCACTTGAATAGCTTGCCAAATATTGGCTAAAGCTGTCCCTAATTCAGTAATTCCCTAATTCGTTAGTGCTGTGTAATGGCCTTTTACACCTTTGGCCTTTGGGGTGTTTTGGAACATCCCAAAGATCCTCAATAGGATTTAAGTCTGGGATTCTAGGTAGCCAATTTATGACAGAAATGCCACAGGAATGCTCATCCAACCGGGACTTGTGGGAGGTACAGTTGTCTTGCTTGAAAACTCCATTGCCGTGTGGATAACAGAACAGCAAAAATGGATTGAGGTGGTCCAGGTACCTCGCAACTCCAGGTACCGAATTGTATTGAGGAAAGTTGGTACACGCACAAAAAATTGAAAAAAGTGGCACAAAAAACACTACAGACTGACTATGATTGAGCAACCATGCAAATGTACAGTTCCAATTTGGCATACAGGATATATGGGTCCATGAGCTTGATGCCATATTCTCTTCCATCAGTCGATGTTAATTAGTTGGAAACAAGATTCATCATTTCGTGTTACTCATCCTCTATTTCTAGTTCCCTACACTCTAGTTTCTATCCAGATAAGACGTGCAGCCGGATGGCGAGCATTGGCAATGCTATTCTCGTAAGTTGACGGCTTCCGAAACTCATACGGTGAAGCGAGCGTAGTACAGTCTGTTTACTGACTGTACAACAGACATCGTCATTCAACTGGGTGGTAATTTGAGCTAACGTTTGGTCCGTACAACACGCCTGAATCAGTTCTCACCAGCCACTGTCAAGGCTAATTGTCCTTTGGTCGATCGCTAATTTTTTTACCATCATTCATGCAATTTTGGTATACTCTTGACATTGTTGATCTTGAAAATCTTAACTGACTGACGATTTCGGAAGTTGAGTGGCAACGTCGTTGCACACCTGTGATTTGTCAGGGATCGAATGCATCTAAATCAGGCAGTTTACCCAGAATGGCAGTCCAACAACTAATTCAAAACAACCACAGTACGCGCTAAATATGCAGTTACCACAGCAATTTCACTTGCGCATAAATGATGCGCAGAGCTACACAATTTCCATAGCCCTTGCTGTCCATAATTCAGTGGCATTTTAGTGTATTTGTCTGAGTTAAATTTCGTACTATGATTAGTAGACATCACTAGTAACTAAATATCATACAAACAATTTGAATTTATTCTACGCAACTAACTGTCAATGTGATAACAGTTAGGAAATTCATTATTAGAATTTCGTTTGCCTCAAATATTAAACTTTCTCTGCGGTGTATGAATTATTTATACTTTTGACATTTATACTCTTAATGCAAAACGTAAGTTTTCTTTTATTTTTCGATTTAGTTGAATTCAAATATTGAAGAGTTTATTAAAAAAAAAAAACAAGCACATTAAAAAGAAAAAACTTTTAGTTTTCAGCTGCTATTTTGATTTACTTCAATTTTATAAATAATTAATCAATTTTACGTATTTGGTATCCAATACATGTTTAATAAAAAATTTTGTTTCTAATAAAATATCTCAATAATTATTTTTCTTTGATGTAAATAATACTCATTTTGTGAAAATTAGTGCCAACGATTTGAATGCTTCTTGCTTGTCAACTTCTCTGTTATTTGGATAATGCCTTGAATATTCAAACTCCACTATCCTTTACTAAAAATGAGCATTGAAAATCATTTTGAAATTTATATTTCTTGAAAGATCTCTAAATACAAAAATAAAACTTTTTCTCCTTTTCAATACCTTTATTTCATTGTATTTCTTGCTTTTTACCTAGATACTAAATAAATATATTTATTTAGTTTCTAGACAAAAAACAAGAATAACAATCAAATAAAGATATTGAAAAGGAGAAAAAGTTTTGATTTCTATTATTTAAAAAGACTTTATTATTCCTCTTTTTTAAATAGTGAAACGTTTCTCAAAGTAAGAACTCTAAAATAAATAATTTTTATCAAGAAGAAATAGTTAAAATTTATAGCGTAGGCTCAAAGTATAAAGATATCTAACTAACACAAATTTTTTTATCTTTCTTAGTTTATAAAATTCTGTAAAAATTAAAACATTTTTCCAGTGTGTTCTTTTTTGATGCTATAATAAAGTGAATTTACACTGTAAACAAATAATTATGCAATTAACAGTTAATTTTTTACCAAGTTAAACACTTTGAGCAAAAGAAAAATTAACTGAATAACATTAAAGATAAGCCAATGTTATGGTAAATATAAAAGGCATTATTGAGTATTATGTATTAAAATTTTTAATTCAATTATTCAATTGAGTATGTAATGGAATTTTATAAGTAAAATATAATTTAAAAAATATTTTGCACACATAAAAATTTCAATAAAAATGATTATAATAAGGAACCTGGATTCTATTTTTAATTTTGTGAAACAGAATAATCTTAACATATAAATTAAATGAATGATCAAATGATGAAAGATTGCAATATTTCTTATTGAAAAATTGTGTATTGAAAGTTTGTGTATTTAATGGCAAAGGAAAACCATTTTCCGATCAATGAAATATATTTTAATTAATATCAGTGATTCAGAAAATTATTTAAACACTCTATTAGCATATTTAGTCGATAATTATCACCAACATGCAGCATTTTTGCACTATTAACAATCCAGTATTAGACCAACAGAAGACGACTGCCAGTTCAAAGCCTTAGAGAGCGGTGACATTGTCAACAGAGCCTATGAAGCTATGTAGCGGAGGGTCGATCCCAAGAAAGGTTGTCAGCAGTAATCAAATTGATAGCCAATTTTCTTTTATTTGCCATATTATGATGTCCACATTTTCTACCATCAAAGGTTCTTCTTCTGTTGACAAGACAACCCCTGATGAGCTTCCCAAGAACTTTCTTTCATTTCAATATATTTTAGGCAATTGATTTCCAATTATTTACATTTAGGATCTTAAAATCTCTTTGCACATAATCTGTCCATTTCAACCTGCGTCTACCCCTTTTTCTAGTTCCCAATGGTTTATGACCGAAAATTTTAAATGTTAATGATAACGGGTTCATTCTTCATATGTGGCCCACAAATTTCATGCAATTATTCTTAATAAATATGATATCTATATCTTCAAATTTATTAAGAAATAATTTTTAAAATCCGAAATTATATCGACGTTTCCAGACTTCATTTTCCTTCACAGCATCAAAATTTTTTCTTAAAACTACCATCGAATATTAAAGATGGTAAAAATAAGGCAAGATAATACGATGTAACACGATTCCTAATATATAGCAACTTTCCCCTGAAGGAAGTTCCGAAATTTCCAAAAATAGAAATTTGTTAGTATATGTCAAAACAAAAAATAAAAAAAACTGAATAGATTTTTAACATAAGTGAAATTTGCTTCCCTTATATGTTCCTACTATGGGGATACATAGAATTTAATAGCATTCTTTAACTTAGCAAAATAATGATATGTGCCATGAATGATGTACCTGAGTAATTTGAGTTTGTCTTTAAATGTCTTTCTCTGCTGCTGAGAAGCCAGTGGTACACTCTCAGAGCTTCCGCCGGGATCTACGCTTCCTTCTCTGGAGGAATAAGGAGCTTCACTGTCTGTAGTCATTCCGCTCATGCCGCTGGGAGCTCGGTACCTTCGTCTGTCTTGAGTGATGCCACCATACCTATAAATGGAAACATATATTAACTTTTCATAATTTTTATTAAAAGACTTCCTAAATTTGAATATGTATAAGCATGGCACAGATGCCTTATAATCCATCATGTCAAATTTTGAGTTTGGTGATATTTTTGGCGAGTTTCCTTGTTTATCTGGCAACCCGGTTCTTATGACATCATAAAAGTGGAGAATAATAAGATTTATGCACAAAATTCTATTTTGGCAACCCTCATGTTGTTGAACAGTCATCGCGAAGAAATGTTGAAATTTTGTTCCATTTTCATATTTTAATTAATATTCTTAGGTTTTCTTT
>JAPDSC010084935.1:238232-252927 GCA_026290005.1 Latrodectus geometricus | reverse complement strand
CAGTAGTCAGTTACACTAACCACTAGACAGGTTGGGCCACTGGGACATATATATTGAGATCGAATTTTAAATGTTGAAGCGAAGAATAAGTATCCAATATTTTTTTATCTCTATGATCAATTTTCGTATATGTGGACTAACTAAACTAAAAGTAGAAGTCTTCGTAATGATGAGCAGAAGGCCAAAGTGCTATCATTCTGTTGCCAGATTAACAAATACATTCTTTGAAGAAAAACGAAGCTCACCTAAAATAATTCAATAATCTCAAACCATTAATAATCTCAAAATCAATGAAAAAAAAATTATATCAGAGTTAATTATGCAAATGATTAAATTTTTAAAACATGGGTGTTAATTCCGGAAATAACTAATACCAACTCGCATAATATAAAATTGAAACAGTTGTGGAAAGTTTATTTTTTCTGATTGTTATGAACACATAACAAAGTGTCTCTCGGCAAAAACCAAATAATGCTATCACGGCGTTGTCGAAAATGTTATAGATAGTTAGACGACATTGCAATTTATCATATGATTGTAATATATGAAGCTAAATAGACAAACCAAATAATAGGCTTTCACTTGTATGTTTGAATACGAATAGACTTAGGTATTGGCAGAAATGGTTGCTGCAAGAAAATCATTGGCCAATTAAATGCTCTAGTAGGCCAAGGTGCACAAGTTTCAGGTAAGTATTCCTCTCAATCTGTATATTTTTGAGATTGAATCTTTCATTATGTTGTTGCATTTTCCACATTCAACAATATACATAATCCGCTTATATAACTTTTATAGAAGGACTTACACCAAGATAAACTACGTCAAATAATAATTTAATTCTTTGAAAGTGACCAGTTCAACAATTCTTCTTATTACATTAATAACTTCAAGCTTGCGCTAAACTTGAAGTTATGATTTGATTAATGAGACAAAAATTGCGTGATAAAATCTTAATTTGGAAAGTTAACGTTAAGCATTATATACTTACTTGGCGGAAACTTGTATTAATTATATAGAGTATTATGTAAATTTAAGTAAGACATAATATATTACCAATACTCTAAACATTCAATTTAAAAGTTCACAATAAGCTGCTCTACAAGCATTATCAATACATCACAAATGAAAAAGCTTTATTCAAATATCAGATTATCACCTGTAACAGATTATCATCTATTGATTCTGTGAGTATCTGAAATTCTTTTAAGCATAGTTTTGAGTTCCTTATTTATATTTCCTTTTCTAAATCATCTCAGGGAGAGGGCAGATTTAGTTTCATGAGACTACACATTAAACCTACTTATAGTGTAAATAAAAAAGGAGACTTTGAGACGGGTAATGATTTCCCATCACTAATCCCTTTTACATATGGCAAGTCATTTTATAACCGAGCACATACTTGACTGCCTGAAGCTCTCAAGCGATGAGATTTACTCTTCCCCCCTTCTTGTCCTTGAGTACCTTTGGGTCAGCGGTCTTTTGGATCTTGTCTGACTTCGTCAGACTGCTGGAGGATTAGAAACAACATTTGACAGTCATCAAATTTATACACTAAAATATATAAGGTACATTCAGTATACATCATTTTCTAAAACAATCAGCTCAAAAATATATTATATCGAATTGAACTTGTAATTAATAATTTAACTTAAATATGGTTGATCATGCTGGTTTTGCTTTTAATGGCTCTTGTTATTTACGTCTAAATACTCCTTAGAATTTATCAGGTGAGATAATCGAAGAAAGAGTAAAGTCTAAAACTTATAATGAATTTAGAATTTTTAATGATGTATATACAGATTTGTAAAGTCGTACTTCCACCTTCGAATGAGGATGCTCTATTCAAAAACAGAAGACGCCCTCTCTTTGACTTTATTAGCTTAGTTTCTGACTGGCGGGCTTGGCGTTGCCAAGTGTCATCAAAAACAACAACAGATTTGTATGGTAAAATATATATATATATATATATTAGTAATCAAAACTCTGAATAATTAAGATAAAACTAGGAAAATATATTTTAGGTCAATATTGGATCTAACAGAGAAATGAAAATCTAGTAATAAATTTTAATTTCAAAATATGGAGATTTCATCAAACTTAATTACTAATTTAATAAAGGCGTTAAGAGACCATTACAATTTTGGATGCACAATCAATAGTAAACGAAGGAATTTATACTGACCTTTGGTTCCTGATTTATTCCGCATGATATTTGTTAACTTCTTAATTTGTAGCATCAGGGTCTCATTTTCTTGCTCTAAGGCTCCAATCTTTCTTCTAGCCTGCTTCGCTTCCTCCTCGCTGAACTTGAGTTGTTCTCTCAAGTCATTTTCACGCTCCATGGTGTCGGACAACTCATGTGCTAGAGTTTCATAATCCTTACTTGTGTCTCTGACCAAAGGTGACAGGCGACTCTGAAACATATTTATCATGAAGTATTCGAGACATATTTACCATGAAAATATTCGAGACATATTTACCATAAAGTATTCGAGACATATTTACCATAAAAGTACTTAAGACATATTTACCATAAAGTATTCGCGACATATTTACCATGAAAGTATTCGACACATATTTACCATAAAGTATTCGAGACATATTTACCTTGAAGTATTCGAGATATATTTACCTTGAAGTATTCGAGACATATTTACAATAAAGTATTCGATTCATATTTACTATGAAAGTATTCAAGACATATTTACCATAAAGTATTCAAGACATATTTACCATGAAGTATTCGAGACATATTTACCTATAATTGTTCGAGGCATATTTACCATGAAAGTATTCGAGACATATTTACCTTGAATTATTCGAGGCATATTTACCATGAAGTATTCGAGACATATTTACCATGAGTATGAATATGTTGTATTCATACTCATGATTATCATAATTATCAACAATTAAGTAAATTTTTATTGTTCATAATTTTTAGGATAAAAGTTATTTCTTTGTTTTTGTAATTGTTATTTTTTTCACGTCTAAACTTTTCTTCCCATCTTTCAAAATAAATCTGTTTATTTTAAGCAGAGTTTATCCTGAATTTTCAGTTAATTGAAATAGAAGAACTTTGAATTTTCACAACAAAGTAATTAAATTCTATGCTAATGTTCAATATTTGTAAAAAGGAAATTCTTTGCATAAAAATTTTAATTTCGTTTTGGTTTCTGATAAAGTTATAGAATCTAGTAGTTAATAATTTCTAGATCTTAAAGAGCTTGTTCAAGATAGAGAATTTATAACGAAAAATGTTAATTATTGTTTATTTGATAAAAATTTTAAAAAATATTGTGGATTAACATTCTAATAAATATTTATATGATTTTAATTGCAAAATTTCCAGTTTCTAAGGATTCACTGATTTATTATTCATTTGTTTTACATTAGATGATGCAAGATATATAAAGAATATTATAACTACTATCACCGTTTTTAATGAACAAACATATTAAGTAAACATTTCAAGAAAAGATAAACATAGAAATATACAATTATTTGACTTATAATGTTTTAGATTAAAAGCAATGTCCTTAGTTTATTTCAATTTTAATAAAAATACATAAATATTAATAAAATAATTTAACTGATTGTAAATATGTAAACAACAAAATTATAAGATATGTCAAAAAAGCAAACATCGAAAATTTTAAATATAAATATGCATCAAATAAAAAATTTAAATATTCAAAACACGAATTTAGGTTTTAATTTTATATTATAATCGTTGTATTTACAGGCTTGTTGCGAGATATCCGGATATTCTCTCTTTTTATTTTTGTGCAAGATCAGATTTTTAACAAAAAATTAAATCACATGAATTAACTGTATTACGTAACGATTTTACGACAAAATATAATTTACTATTATATGTCATTTATTTTGTTGCTTTGTTCATTTTTGATAGGTGTTGGGTAGGGCGTTTTTGGTTAACACACTGACTGATTACAAGAAAACTCATCATTACAATATCACCTGTCGATAATTTATTGAAATTTTATTTTTATGATGTTTCTGAGTTTTGTTAATTTACTTTTAATTAGATTGAAACAATTTTCATATTAATATGTTTCCATTCTTTTTTCATATCTATTTCTGTACTTAGCAATTTTTTTTTTACCCAAAAAAGAATTAATTAAATGTTGAATTCTATTCTAGGTGCTGCTTTCATGAATATGCTAAAGTTCAACAAAAGAATTCTTTTTTCAATATAAATCCATGCGATTGAAAAACATATCCCCCAAAAATATTGGTAAGTCCAATCATCGAAAGAGAAATAACTATCAATAGAAGAGTATTTCATTTAGAACATCTATATATGATAATATCAAGGTTTATTGTACGGGACACAAGCCAAACTAGAATATCATGGCATTTTTCCAGACTAAGACAAATTCCAAAGGCGACAATGCTGACAGTGATAAAAAGAGATTATCCGTCATGTCTTTTTTACATGTTAGAGGAAACAATACTGACTATTTGGTACACAGTGTTACTGTCAACAGTTGCGCATGACATATCAGAAATTGCTTAAGTTATTAGTGAAGTAGTTATTTAAAATAATATAATATTTATGTGGTTTTGCTTAGAAAAAAAGGTACTCACTCACTTATTGTGTCCTCTCAAAATTTCTCACTTTTATTTTGTAGTGTTTTAAAGTTCACTTAATTAAAAATATATCCAATATATATGCCAACAATAATAAATTTATTTTTATACGTGATGCTAACGTCCAAGAGAGATATTTTAAATGTACCACAAGCAAATTATTTAGATACATAAATTTAAACATTCAAAAAATATAAGTATTCTTCTTCTTAATTAATTATATGTTGTATTATTCACATTGTTTTTTACCAAGATTGTGTTTCATTGTCAGTAATATAATAGAATATAGTTTATAAGTACAAGATCAAATAATTTAAATTAGAACACAGTTCATAATAATAGATAGAATACATTTTGATAAATACTTTCATTCTCTATCTGTAGTTTATATTATTATGAGTGATATATTTTTTATTATATGGAATAAAATGTTGTTTCAACAATTTGCTTAATTTTTTATTACATTAATATACATTTTTCTAATTTATTGTGGTAACCAATTAAATTTGCTAATGTGAGTCAGAAAGATTTTTGAAATATAAGTTTCATTTTTGTATGTTTTACATGTTTAAGATAAGTTTGCAATGAAGCCTTAATCCACAAGAAAACAATTAACGAAAATGCTCTTAATGTCAACTTAAAAATGTTTAATAGGATTTTTATGATACAATGAAAAAATAATTTTTAATGTCTAAGTTCATTGAGCTAAAGAAATTACCTTCAACTTTGCTGAGGCAACATTCATCATCATCGTTCGTTTTTCATCTAGTTATTTCAATAATAACTATATGAAAAAGGAACAGATTATATATTTTAAGTTTTAAGCAAAAAATGTCGAACTGGTAGTCTAATGTCCGGCACTTTTGCTTTTGGTTCAACAATTTGGAGGTTTGAATCCTATCTCGGGTTTGGGTGTTTGTAGTGGTTCGAAATCTACTTTAAACCGTAGGTACCGGTCTAATTAACCCTCATGTGCAAAAATGACATTGAGCGACAACCAAACATTAAGCAAAAAGCGATGATTATAGGTATAAATAAAAACAGATGGTAGAAATTTTATTTAAAAAGTACCATTATAAGGAAATATTTTAACAATATTATTGAAGAGTTAACGTTAACATAATACTAAGTATTAGAAATTTCGTTGCCATTTAATTTTAATTCAGCACATAAATTTCAATAGACACATAATTTTTGCTCTAATGGGATTCTGTTTCATTTTATTAAATAATAAACCTCGTATATTATTAATAGCTTTTCTTAACAAAGTGAAACATTTTATACAAAATTTAGAATTAAAACGCAATAAATTAATTGAAAAAAGAACATTTGAAACCTCAGCCACCTAGTAAGCAATTCGAAAGCAAGTGCATCAGTTTTTTGAGTTATTTTTAGTGGCAACAAGCAACATCCTTGGCTTGAGTCCAATCGACATTGTTTAGCGGAGCAGACGATCTCATCGGATTTTGACTTGGCTTCCATTGTGACACAGAAGGACATTGCTACCGCATCAACATCAGACTTCTCCCCATTTTCATTATTCTATTAGTTTTCTTTATGCAATTAGCGAATTTGCTAATGAAGCAAGGAATGATGATGAAATATTCTAATTCCAACAAATTATTCAAAATCTGAGAAGCTGATTTTTAGTGATTTGTTTTTGCTTATTGATTTTGGATATTAATGTTACTTAGTAAATCTTACAAATACAATTGAACTATACAGCTTTTTTAGATTTACACATGCAGCATATTTAAATTTATATTTCATCCCCTTTTAATTTTATTATTTAAATTACCAGTCAATAATTTTTTCTTCCCCAACTGTAATTGTTTCAAGCATTTTATCTTTATTATAACAAATATACTTTATTAAATTGCAAATCCTTCCTCCACATTCTATCGGACAAAAAAACATATTTATTAAAAGTATTTCACTAATAAAACTCAGCGTTTCCAAGCATGCAGCTATATTAATAAAAATGTATGCAAAAGCTCCTAAAAAAGGGGAAAAAGTTATAAACAATGTGTGCAATCAACAAACTGAAACCAAACTGAACATTAATAGGTATTTTCAAAGTAGAAAAATATTTTAAATAAATAAATTTTTAATGCTTTGCAAAAGTTTTATAATAAATTTACGATTGCAAATTTCAAGAAGATGGAAAATGATGATTGGCAAAAATACACTGGAAATATTGACTGCAATATTTTTAATTAACTTACAATTTCTTTCATAAATGTTCAAATATTTTTTTCATCATATACATATTTTATCTTATAGTTTTTGTAGAAATCTGACTACTATTAAATTGTTGTTTCTATTTATAATACCATTTATGGCATAATATATTTTTGCTGTAGAGGTATTTTAATAAATTTATTACCTGAACATCTTAGTGAAAATAATAAATGCGCTAGAATTTTTATAATATGTGTATATATAGCAGTTTAAGCGTCTAATTAATAATACAATTTCTTACTTGGCATTGTATTTGGGTTTATACCTAGAATAAAAGCAATTTTGTATTTTTAATATTATTGAAAGTTAATTCAAATGGGTCTTTATTGTTGGTTTTCAATTTTGCTATTGACTGAGAATTTTGCAATTTAAAATAATCTTTGTTCATATATTTATAAATACATGCAGATGATTTTATTCAAATATTTGTTGAAGAAGATTTTATATTATATTGGAGAAGTTATTTTGAAACATTTCATTATTGTATAATATAAAATACGTATAGCCATTTAATTACTTTGATAAATATTCAATGAAATACTTTGTCTGTGTAGTAGGAATTAAATAAAATTTTCATTTAAACTATTGAACTAAGTTGAAAAATAAGAAAATTCAGACTTACTAAATTAGGACTGTGAGAAAAGTGAATGATACATATATACACGTTACATTATTGAAAGAAATGAACTAATAGACATTACGCGATTACATTTTATTTCATTTATGACTGTTTTTATAAAGAAAAAATTGTATTCAAGTTTAAATTTTGTTTAATAACTTCATATATTGCTAAAGTAAGAGCTTGTGTAAGTGGTTGAAACTTATTAAACATTCGGTATTTCATTAAAAAGTAATTTTACAATGAATTTTCAAATACATTTCTTTATATTAAGTACTTAACACCAAAAATTGTATTCATTTTTAATAATATTAATTAAAACTGCCTTAGGATTTTCTAATTTTTACGAATAACTGAAGCTGTGTATTAGATTTCCAAGTTTTAAATATAATACAGCAAAATTTAATTGTAAAAAATATTTTTGAAAAAGAATCATATTATTAACAAATCAATACTTCAAAACAAATTTATGACAAATTTTCGAGCTATATAAAAACTCCGGTTATTGAAATTTGAAAGTAGTATCTTTAAAATTATATCATTACCAAGATTCTATCATTGGTAATTATCGATTATAACATATCTAAATTATCGACCTACGATGACAGTAATTTTATTTTTAACTTAAATGAGGAACCCCCAACTGAACTAACTACAATTTGAAAAATTTTCCTAATCACTACAGGCCACTGATTACCGCTTATCGTTTACTTAAAATTGACAAGTCTAAAAAAGGAATGTTTCCAAAATATTTAATTTTTCCAAGCATAGAGAGTCGTAACTATAATAAAAATATTTACATCATAAACTTATTTTACGTCATACCTCCCAAGCGGTTATTCGTAAATAGTCCAAAAATAACGACTTACCCCCATAGATTCGTCACGCTATGCCCGTGTGCCGCCTTTTAAATAATCTCTTTAAAATCTTCCTATGGGCATATGGTTGAAGGAAGCACTCAGGTCTAAAGTCAACAAAAAAAAATACTCGCTCTCGATTATCGCGTGTGGAAATAATTTCTTATCAGTCAATTTTTTGCCCCTTAAAATTATTATACGATTGATGGTCTCTTCATATTTATTAAGTGCTAATATCTTTAACTTAGATAATAACAAAGTGAACGCTGAAAAAGTATTCATTTAAATGAATGTGGATACAATTGATGAAATTAATGTAATTTTTATTAAAGTCGTTTGATTTTCTGTTTCCTAATTTGGTTTTGGAATAATAAAAGTATTTTAATTTAATAAAAGCTAAAAATAAAAAATCATCCAATTGGAAAAAATTATAAAAAATTCTATTTCAAAAATTTATATCACTATATAATACATTTTGTTCAGTATGTATTTGGTATTAAAATATATATATTCATATTAAGTCTTTTAACTCTCTTAAATTTCAACAAAAGGGGTTTTCCTAATATCTAAAAAATATTTTATTAAAACAAATCAATCTTAATTACAGATAGATGTTTATAATTTAGTTATCAATTAAGTGTAATTTTTTAAATTCAATATGGTAAATTCGGAAAAACCTATTCAATGTAATCTTACATGAAAACAATTTATAAAGATTAAGGCTTAACTATTGCACATGAAGCAACTCTAAAATTTACTAGTAAATAGTATTTACATTTTCACGTAATTTCTCGAAACAAAGATGAAAAATTGTTATTATAAAAATTAAAGTAATTATAAGAATAAATAAAATTATCTTTAAAAATAAAGTTAGTCTCAATAAGTTAATGAATATGTGAATGGTATACGCAATTTGAAACACATCAAGGTTTGATTGCAAATAAATTTTGCATATTTTTTCAATACTTTGAATACTATAATTATATATTTGTATTTAATCTGACATAAATTTTTTTTATTTTATTTCTGTATATATTTTTGTATTTGGTATGAGAATTATCTTATTTATTAAAGATTTTATAATTCCAGATCGTAATAATCGAGAAACTACTTAGAATATTGTGTGTTTTGATTCTATCAAAAATTTCATTTCTTGTTAAAATTTAGGTATATATTTTCTTTATACATATTCAGCTGCTCATAAACTTAATAAATTTGTATCTATAACGAATGAAAACATAATACTTATTTGGGAAAAGCCTACAGTTAATCTATAGTATCTAGGAATGAAAAATTAGAAGCCCACAGAGGGGAAACTTTTATATGCTTCGCATACTTCAAAATATTTTTCGACAAAATCATAATACTCGAAATTAAAACATTATTAAAAGCTTTTTCCAAAAATTTATAAAAAAAAGTGACAGTTAGAAAGATTAATTGTGGTATACGGAATTATCTTTCTACCAAACATTAATAAGACGCAACGAAAATTATCTTCGGCTTTTAATGGTTTTATTATAATTTAAGTTTTAAAACTTGGATTCTTGATTGAAATTATTAACTTGCAAATTATAATCAAAAATACAAAATATTATTTGGAAGAAGTTGCTGTAAATAATAGAGAACTATAAATCAGATGGCTGATTATATTACTTAACACGGGAAGGGGAGTTTAACAGTAATGAAATCTAATTATTAAATAAGAAATAATATATTTGTACAGTATTATATCAAACTTTCTGAAATAATTTTCCATTTTTACTGGGTTTTCATAAGCATTTACTTAGACAGCCTATTCTATAGTTAATAGTAATTAATTTATTCGACTATGTCTTCCCTTTTTATATTATTATGACAATGATTAATATATTAGGTTGGGGAAAAAGCTATCCATTATTTTTTCGGTAGACGTCTGTAGTGATCGCTATCTCGTGAGGTATCTATCAAACAATTTCAAATTTATGCTCGTTGGAAAGGTGACATTTGACACTAAAATATTCTCTTGCGGATTTTTGTTTGATTAATTCAGTTATGAGTACAAGGTTTTAAAAATAGAAGACAACAAACAGAAAATTCGATACATTTTAGTTTTTCTTTTATAATGGCGAAAACGCTAACCAGGTGGCTAAAATTGTGAAAGGTGTTTATCGTCCTATATAGGACTGTAACTACCAGTTACGTACAATTTTTGTTTCGTCGATTCCGTTCGGGTATTTTTGATGTTACAGATGCACCTCGCATGAGAATACAGCATCGTCGAAAATGTCTATAAAATATCAAAAATTATCGAAGTTAACCGCATGTCAGCAGTCGTAACGCGTAAGACCTAAAAATCTACATGAAAGGTGTTTTAAACCTTTTTACAAAGCGAATCTGAAAGAAGTTACAAAAAGTTCACGTAAAAATAATTGATTTCTTTTTCCCCAAACTAATATCTTGAAGAAATTATTATGATTTATATAATATATTAAACCAAAAAAGATTATTTCCTTTTATTTGAAATTCCATAAAGCAGTTACTCTTCATGTCCAAATTGAAACATGCCTTCTGAACGAAGTTTTTTAATCTATTTTTCTTGTGTTATAAAGTGTACTCAATCACGGTATAAAAACAAACCACGTAGACAATGTGTAAGCTGTCAGCATTCTTAAAAACAACTGATGTTGGAAGTACCATGAGATAAATTTAAAATTCCGTTTAAAATTTACAACACTAAGAAATAAATAATCAAGCTATGAAATCACTTCTTTTCAATAAATTATTGCGTAGAAATGTTTTGTTGCTGCCTCCAAAAAAAAATTACTAAAGTGAAAAGGATGTCTTTGAGAATCTCATATTGTCTTCTGTCGGAATCAGACGATCAATGAATCAAATAATCTACAAGCTACTTGAGTCTAGAATTTTAAAAACAAAATTGTTTCTGAAAAATATTTATTTTAAATTTATATTATTTTTTCTGGCATAAGAATCATATTGTTTATCTGGCAAAATAACAAAGTGACTCACTGGAAAACCACACAGCTTCCATTCTTGATTTAGAACAAATAACTATTTTTAAAGTAAAAAAAAAATGTGCAAAAGTCAAATTTAGAAACAAAATGTATTAAAAAAATCAACCAATATCAAACGTGAATTGCGCTAGGAATATTTTATGAAAGCAATTTATGCCAAATTTCTACATATAATTTTTTAAAAACTTGTTCCTAGCAGTATGTGAATGAATTTAATATTATTCCTCTAAAATCTAAAGCAAGAAAAAAATACATTATTTTTAAAAATTTCTTAAATAATTGTATTTTGTTTGATTAGATTGTTACGAAACAATGCTAGTGTCTTTAAAATTAAATCACTTTATGCAATAAGATGTTTTTTATTTATTTATTTATTTTTTTTATTCTGTTTACTATGAAGAGTTAGTGACGCATATCTTTGTTATATTTTCTTTTATGCAAAGTACTAATTCGTTGGCCCTAAAATTTATTCTAATTAATAACAAAGCGTTTAATAACTTTTTAATATAATAATTTTTATTTTATGTGGTTCGAAGTTCGTTACTTAAATTAATTATTACGAAATAAGTCTTCAAAAATTCCCTTCTATTCATATATATAATGAAATTAAAACATTTTATTGTTAGTAAAGTGTTTACTATATTAATCTTAATGAATTTATAGAACCTTAATAATCCTAATAAATATATATAACCTTAATAATCTTATTACGATTGTTATTTACTTATGTAATCTTTATAAATATACAATAGGAAAAAGAAAAACTATTTTTTAAATTTAGAATATAAGCTTCATTGAAGGGTTTCATATTAACAAAATGTTTGTGATAATACTACATAAATTTAAGAAAAAGAGAAATTAAAATGATTTCTCTTTTTCTGAATTTTATTAAAATAATAAATATAATAAAATTATGATCTTCAGCTAAAAATATAAAAAAGTAACATTATTTCAAAGACATATCAGTATAATTAACTAGCTTTAACAAACATGCATTAGATAATGGAATTTTTTTTTTAAAAAAAAAAAGATCTAAATTAAAGTATCTTTTAGTATTGGGATCAAAAAGAAGTATGCGTATGTTATTGTCAAAAGATTAAATTTAGAGAGATCAACCACATTGTCTAGAATTAAAATCATGTCCTTCATACCTCTCAAATTTTCTTCACAAGAGATTGATTATAATAAACATTTTGTGTTAATAATAAAAATCCATAAAATTAAAGTAAACGAAGGAAATTTCCATCTATACAATTTGTTAAGAACTTATCGCTTATTTTTGTCTCTGCCTTACTTGAATATAACCAATAAATTAGCAAATACTCATGCTTCTGAAAAGAAATTTGTAAGATACAAAAAATATATATTAATAAAGCTCTTTTTAATTAATGAAATTCTAGCGTTTACATTAGTAGAATGTAGTTTTTTGGCCAAAAAATTCTCTTTAAAAAATACTTGTAATTCAAATACTTGAAATTTTTAAATACATAATGATTAAAACATAAAAATTTAAAATTTTTTTAATTTTAAAAATAGTGTGAAATAATACGAATGACCAAAATATTTTTATAAAACTATGGATAAGCGATAACATTTTTTAGTCCGTTTCAAAATATATATTTTATCAACATTTAAACTATATCGCTAAATTAAGAAATCGTTGGAGAAAAATTCTTTTATAAAAATTAAGAATGCTTACTATTAAACCAAACAGATTATTTACTTCATAGTCATTTTCCTACATATATATTATTATGTAATTAATAATAATGTTTACGTAACAATCATAATATACTAGTTATATTAAAAGACAACAAAATATATTTTCACATTTTATAAATCCCTTCTGTTCTGTTCCAAAATTCTTCAGTTCCGTAAATGTTTCTGAGCTACCATTTATTTTGATTGTCATTCTATTGAAACAAATCTTTTGAAAAAATAATGAAATAATTTCACAATTATACCTGTAGCAAAGAAACAACTATTTGATACATTTATATCAAAGCCTGCATGAAATAGTTGTGTAAGCAAGTTGAAAATACACGAAATTCAAATATTATAAGTTGTCAGTGAATAAAATTCATTAAAACAATCGCTTCCGCCCACGTGTCTCATTGTGATTCTGCAGATAAGCACTTCTAACCATAAACAATGTAACAAATTTAAACAATTGAATAGTCTTATTTGTTACTATACTTTTCACAGTCCTTTTTATTTGGATTTGCAAATTAAATGAATTTATAGTTCATATGATTTGTCCAGGGAAAAATATATTTGTTCTAATATAATTTAGATAAAATTACATAGTCACTTTCCATTGCATTATTTCATCATTACAAATCGTAAATATTATGGAAAAAAAGAAATTTTCTAATAGCATAATTAAAATTTAAAAAAAAAGATGCTGATGGTTCTCTGAAAAAATATTAATGGCTATTACTCCATAATTTGTCCGCTAAACCTCCTAAATCAATATGTGATAAAAAAAATTTTTATACAAGTTAATTAATTTTTTAAAGTAATCTTCTATGTAAAACACTTCCACAATTATAAATGACTACCCTTTTGAATATAATTTTTAGAAGACGATCTCTGACGGTTCCAGTCAAAGCTGTGACACATCCATTTTCACCATCAAGATAAATATTATGTGACGTAATCGTATCTTGTAGAGAGTGCAAAAATAAAATAAAAGAGCTGTGCTACCTGTGACGTGGGTGTGACGCTTCTGGTTCCACCCCCAGACTTCTGACGTAGAGCGTCATTTTCAGCTTCTGCTCTGGCAAGATCTTCTTTCAATTCTTTCACCTCTTTGCTCAAACTGGATGTCAAATTCCGAGACAAATTCAACTCCTTTTCGAGCTCCTTGAACTTACTTCTGTCCACATCTTGTCGAACAGCCGCCTGGTATTCACGGACCTTAGAAAAAATCATAACACATATGAACAATTAAACATCAATATAATTAAATTTATTTTCAATGCAGAATTCAGAAATTTTCCATAATATATGTGCCATTAAAATTTTAGTTTTTTCAAAGAATTTTGGGTATTAATTTTTAAATTCTCTTTAACACTTTTATTAACACTTTTAAAATTATAATAGAATTTAGTTTAATAAACTATTTTTAAAATTAAAAAGAATATAATTGTTTTGTTATAGTAAGCATGGTTCCACATTTTCAAGATTTCTTTCATATAATAGCATCGATTTTCTTAATTGTGACATATTCTCAAGTTTTAAGCCTATTGAATCTTTTTATATTATGATAATCGTCATTAATTATTATTCATTAAAATAAGAAAAATGGTTTTACAAAGTACCTAACCTAAAATTTATACTTAGTACTTTGT